>JARYHS010008075.1:152058427-152123419 GCA_031002005.1 Vandiemenella viatica
TTCTTTGTTCCAGATCGACGATGATATACAAGAAGCACTGAAGACATTTCCAGTTACGGCCTTAAAAGTCGCTGCAGCCACAGTGGAGGACCCCCTCCTCCGGGTCATCCGACACCACACCCAACACGGTTGGCAAACACGTTCCCCCCCACGCCATCATCAAGACATACAGTTCTACTACTCCATCCGCCACCAGCTCTCAGTAGTAGAGGGAGTGCTTCTCCGCACAGAACCAAATTCCACCCCGAGGGTCGTCGTTCCGAGATCCCTACAGCCGACAATCCTCCTAACTCTCCACCAAGGACACTGGGGAATTGCCCGCACCAAATCCCTTGCCAGACGCCATGTATTCTGGATCGGCCTTACCAAGGATGTCACGGAGATGGTGCGGCGCTGTACCATCTGTGCCCGACAACTGCCCCGCCCCCCTCAAAAGTTACTTTCCTGGCCGGCACCGTCCGGACCCTGGGAACGCATTCACCTCGACTTCGCTGGCCCATTCCTAGGCCACCAGTGGCTCTTAGTGACGGATGCCTTTTCCCACTTCCCATTTGTCGTCCGTTGCTCCACAATCACCACAGAGGTCACCATTTCAGCCCTCACGAAAATCTTTTCCATCGAAGGATTACGATACGCCATCATCACAGATAACGGACCGCAATTTCGAAGTCGGGAATTCCTATCCTTCTGTACCGCCAACAATATCCAACACCTCCTCACCCCGCCCTTCCACCCCCAATCTAACGGGGAGGCGGAACGGCTAGTCAGAACATTCAAAACCCAAATGACCAAATACACCACAAGTCACAAACTCGAAGAGGCATTGACACTCTTCCTCAGTTCCTATCGAACCACTCCAGTGGGGGCTAAAAGCCCGGCGGAATTGCTGCATGGCCGCCAACCTCGCACTCTCCTCCATCTCCTGTTACCCCCGCCCAAAGTACAGGTACCTTCGGGCCCATTCCGTTTCACCCCGGGCTCCCTAGTCTGGGCCCGCGGGTTTGGCTCCCGGGCCGGTTGGCTTCCGGGGGTCATCCAGCGGCCCCGGGGCCGCCAACTGTTCGACGTCAGCCTGGATGGCCGGGTAGTGCGACGCCATCGAAACCAACTACGTCCCCGCTACCCCACGTCACCGTCCTCTTCCACCACGGCACGGCCATCCACTTCTTCCTCTCCTTCCCCGCCCCCTCCACCACTCCTGCCGTCTAACCGTTGCTCAGGGACAGTTACAGCGCCACCACCGACTCCACAACCTGTCGGTCGCTCCGACACCCTTCAGCCGCAGCCTCTCGACCACCTGCGGGGACCATCTTCAGCGCCCCCCTTACAGCCCCCGGCCATCGACGCCGACGAACCGATGCCGTTAGCTCCACAGGTACCTCCATCACAACCTGCACCACGACGCAGGTCGGCACGCATCGCCAGGGGAACAGCTCCGTACTCCCCCGGAGGTAACCTTCATAGTCTGCTCCAGGGCGCCGCGGCAGACGACATCGCAGACGTCGCAGACATCGCTTCCCCCCCCCCGGAGGGAGGTATGTTCATTCTGCCAGTAAAGGCCCCTGCCAGGCAGACCTCACACACAACGCGCCTGCACGCCGGGATACATATACGACTCCAAACAGGCGCATAGGCATCAAAACAAACCAGGAAAATAAATAGAATCATCTAGAGGCTAAGTGGGACCTTTTCTTACAGAGGTCGCCGTACTACCACACAACGGAATTCCTGCGCCAGGCCGCCTATATAAGCGTAGCCGGCAGCTCCACCGACAGTTCCAGCCTGACCGCTGAACCAGCGTCAACTACAGAAGACCACCGGAAGTTCGCGAGAAGTAGAAGCCGTCACTCTACCCCGGATTAGGACCAGGCTAAAATTCTCGACGGTCTTCTGATAACTGTACCCACATTGTTTATGGTTTACCAGTTGTTTTGTGTACCGAGTAATAAACCTCAAGGAACCGTTAAGTGTAGTTCACTTCAATTACCATCAAATATAGAATTTCTCATCAGAGAAACGTATAAATGGTTCTCACGTTCACCTAAACGTTGTGATGAGTACAGAGGAATATTTGAGGCGTTAAATTGTGGTAAAAAACCGTTGAAAATATTGAAGTCTTGTGACACTCGTTGGCTGTCGATTGAAGAAACAGCGACCAAGATTTTGTCATAATGGGAAGAATTAAAATTGCGGTTTCTAATGAATGGAGATAATTGCTTTACAGCCGATTTACCACATTCTATGTACGCCGATGAGACTAATCACCTTTATATGTGCTTTTTAAGGAGCATTCTGAATGATGTACAAATTGGAATGAAGAGCTTTGAAAGTGAAGATTTAAATCCTGTTGCCTTGCTGAACACCTTGATGACATTGTTTCGTTCTATTTGTAATAGGATATTAATGCCTTCAGCGGCAACAACTGACAAAGATTATTTGTCCATTAAAATAGAAAACCACTTGAATCCGATACCCTACTTAGGATATCTTTTTGAATCGTAAGTGCAAAAGACATCATTACCCACCGATGTCATAAATACAATCAGGAAACGTTGTATTGACTTCACTACCAAATTAGCAAAAGAGATTCAGCAAAGACTTCCTTCCAACTATATTATTTTGGAGAAAATGTGTCTTTTGAGTGTGGAAAATACTCTTCGCCAGGACAAAGACAACAAAATAGTAGATCTTGCCTCAGAACTCGGATTTGATGACGAAAAAATTTACAAACTCCTTCAGCAATGGCATGGTATTAATTATGTTCAATGGAACGCTACAAAAATATCATTGAATTCTGGGCTGAAGTTCGAAAATACAAGAATGCTGCTGGAATTAATACCTTTCTGGAGTTATATGATTTAGCCATATCCGCTTTATCACTTCCTCATTCGAATGCCGAAGTAGAAAGGATTTTCAGTACAAATTGAGAAATAGGATGTCTGTAAATACTCTTAATAGAATTCTTTTTATAATGAATCAATTGATAATTGTGAAAAAAACCGCTACAGTTACGAGCTTCCGGCTGACGTGATTGCTGCAATTGGTAAAGATGTTAAATACTCTTTTAAATCTAAGACTGACGATTCATGTCATCCTTCCACATCTGCAAGTTCTGTAACTCCAACGATAGACCAAGAAGATTAAGAAGAAATACCTACTGAAGAATTTGATGTTGATTTTTAATAAAATATTATGTTTAATTTAATAAAAATACTAATTAATAAAATATTTTATATTACTTACCTCAAAATTTTCCTTTATTTTATTTAGCGATTTCTAGCGACTCTTTTAGTTCTAAATATCCCGTAATCTAGTGAGTTTTGAGACCATGTCTAGCGACTTTTGTTTTCGTAAGGTGGCAACACTGCTTCCCTCCCCGTAGAGAGTAGTTTGGCTGAAAAGAGTCTCCTGTGACTCTTCAACAACCCGCCTCCCAGCCTTCAGCTGGGAGGAATGAAATCAAAAAAAAAAATTAATCTTGTGAGTTACCGTTCTCAGATGACTCAAGCGCTTTTCTGCCCATATAAGTGTTTATTTATAATTTATAAAGAGTTGTTTTGAGAAATTTAATGGAACTCTAACAAATGAACGCTTGAAATGTTGCAGACACATGTAGCAATTGTGGATGAAACCACGTTAAGAGCTACAGAGGCTGCTTTGCATACAAGAGGGTTAGCGACCGAATGAGAGGCACCAGATCCTCTCACTACAAAGAGAAGAAACCACCAGACTCCAGTAGGGAAGCTGGGAATACATCTCAATCTAAAGAAAAAGTGCCACCTACCTCCCACAAGTCAAAGCAGTTGACAAAAAAGAGCGATACTGTAAACCAGCCTAACCTGCACAGGGATTAAAATCCACCTACAGTCACTACTGAAAATGATCATCTCAACTCCACTAAAGCAACAATCTCCAAGACCTCAACCACATCTACTGATAACACCAACTCGCCAAAACCCGAACCTACGCCAAAAACGAACCACACAGAAGAGCTCCCTGGTCAGGCACAACGCCGTCCTGTTACTAGAACTCGCAACCGTCGCCGTAACCGGCCCCCCGGTGGACCTCGGAAAGCTCTTTAACATGATGGATAAAGTCCTCAACACTTTATTGAGCCTAGTTGAAATGATGAATCGCCTACCTGCAGAAATACAGGCAGCAGTATCGGCAGCCTCGGCTATTACCCTCAGTGATAAATCACCTAACCATTGCTAGAATACCACACATACATGGTCTCTCCATTTGCGTGTGGAATGCAAACGGGTTATTCCCACAAATTGGAGAAATTAGACAGTTCATGGTTGGTGGTTTACTTAATACAATAATTAAGTAGTCCACAATGTATTTCAGTTTAGACTTGTTTTTATTCTCAAAGAAACTCGACGTGAACGATAGTGTTTACATGCATAGACACAATCCAGAGAATGCATACAAAACTCCTTCCACAGGTAATTTAGTCGGTGAAAAACTTCGCCGAAAAACGAACTAACTGTAAACTGTTTCTCTCTCTTGGATTACCGCTTTATATAAACTCCACCGAAATTTCTAAAACACTTCAAAAAATCCGCCAGATATTTCTCGAACATTAACAATGCTTAAACAATTTAAACATATTAAAAACAAGGAGAATTAATACATAGTCATTTAACATCATTACAAAATGGTCAGAAATGGAAATTAAAGATACTTAAACACAAAATTATTCACAGAAATCATTTTAAACTAACTGCAGCAAATTGTCATTTAGACATCTTAACTTGCATTAATACTTGGAATTACAAACATTTAAGCAATTCTCTTGCACAAGTCTATTCTTAAACGTATAAAATGGCCTCTAAATAATTTATTTTCATAAAACAAAATCTATATACATTGATTTACAGGAAATTTCAAAACAAACCTACCAAATCATATTTAAACCAACTCTAGCTTACTATAATTGCTTCATAAAATACAATTACATTTAATTTTAGGGTTTGATGGCTGCTAAGCAGCTCTTCGTGCCTCAATCGCGAACTACTACTGTTACAGAACAGATCGTCTCACCGCCGGTGGAGGCGTACCTATATATGTAAAAACGGGACTTCCTCACCCCGAAACACCATTACCACCGCTCCAAAACATCGAGGCAGTCTCCCATCCAATTACACATGGACAACGGAGACATCAATGTAATATCTGCCTACCGTCCACCAAGGGGTCTCTTCCCAGAAGGCAATGCAGTAACCTTGTCATCAACAACCGGCCAACTCATCATTGGTGGGGACTTAAACGCAAAACATCCGGACTGGCACTGCAGGAATCCAAACCAAGCAGGCCAAGTACTAAGAAGAATTATAAACAGGCCCAACATGTGTGTGTGTGTGTGTGTGTGTGTGTGTGGGCTCCAGACGAGTCTACACATTACCCATACAACAGAGGCAGACCAGACATCCTCGACGTGTTAATAGCGAAGAACATCAGAGGGTTCATCGCAGCCTCAACAGTAGACGCCCTATCTTCAGACCACCTGCCAGTCATTTTCCAGGTTGGAGTAGGCATCTGGCAACCTGAGAACAGGCAAAATTACGATTATAGAACAACCAACTGGAGAAGATATAAAGAACTAGTAACGGTAGCTCTAGCCCCACCTCAGCCGACAATAACCGAGACAAAATACTTGACGTTTTTGAAAGCGCAGTGTCAAATGCCATCTCAGCCACCACCACAATGAAAAGGAACAGAACCAATCATCACAGCTTCCACCGCACCTGCTGGCCGCCATCAAACACAAAAACAGGATCGCTAAGGAGTGGAGGCTCACTAAGAACCCGACCACCAGGAAACTATTTAACCCATTACATAAAGAATTGAAAGTTTCTCTTACTGAACACCGCAATCGAGAATTGGAGGCTCGTCCAGCTATGTTACCTCCTGAAGATGGCACTCTATGGAATCAGACAAGGTGGTTCACGAAGAAGAAAAACCATATTTCTCCACTCCTAGGAGATCGAGGCCATCTTTACCGCCCGGAAGAAAAGGCCAATGCCTTGGCAGACATTTTAGAAATAAATTTCCATCCAGCTCCCGGTGATCAGGTCATAGTAAAAGTTGTAAACTGTCGCCTTAAAGTCTTCCTGGAAGCAGAAGATGACGAGGATCATAATATTGAACATTTCTCTCCTCAAGAAGTCTTTAGTTGCGTCCATGGTTTCCCCAAATCACTCCAGGTGAATTCCGGGATGCTTCCTTCAAAAGACCATGGCAGAATTCCTTGCCATTCCTTGCCCCCATCCTTTCCCGTCTCTAAAGACCTCGCTGTTAAGAGACCTTAAGCAGTCAAAAAAAAATTAGTTGCGTTACACAGTTACATCCAAAGCCCCGTGTCGAGGTAAAATAGTCTTCAACTGCCTGCGCAATCTTCCACCTGTGGCGGCCAATCACCTCGTCAAGCTTTTCAACACCATCATCGACACCAAGACTTTTCCCAGCCGGTGAAAACAGGCTGACCGAGCGTGGTGGTGTAACGGATAGCGTTCTGGCCTCGCATTCGGGAGGACGGCGGTTCGAATCCCCGTCCGGGCATCCAGATTTGGGTTTTCCATGGTTTCCCCATATCACTCCAGGTGAATGCCGGGATGCTTCCTTCAAAAGGCCATGGCCGAATTCCTTCCCATTCCTTGCCCCCATCCTTTCCCGTCTCTAAAGACCACGTTGTTAAAAAGGGACGTTAAACTGTTACAAAAAAAAAAAAAAAAAAAAAAAAAAAAAAAAAAAAAATAAAAAAAAATAAAAAAAAAAAAACAGGCTGAGGTAGTTCCGATCCACCAAAGCAGAAAGAACCCCTCAGTCCCACAAAACTACAGGCCTATTAGTCTGCTGCCTGCGGTAAGCAAAGTGTGTGTACAATTCCTGCTCAAACATTTGAATCTTCACATAGACCGGCAAAAACTTCTTCCCAACCACCAACTAGGTTTCCGCAACTGCTACAAGAGCCTTTAGCTACAGAGAGTACTGCAGCCTAGTCCTCCTAGATATCTCTAAGGCCTTCGATTCAGTTTGGCACTCCGGACTCCTGCTACGGCTATATGAACAAGGATTGCCAGGACAATACGTTAAACAGCTGAAATCTTACCTAGAAGACCTCTACTTCAGGATTAGAGTCAGAAACACCTTCTCGACCCAACGAAGAATCCAGGCCGGAGTACCGCAGGGATCGGCCCTGGGTCCAATGTTATATTCCCTCTATATGGCCAATGTACCAACTCAAGACGGTATCCACGGCAACATGCGCGGACGACACAGCCTATTTCACCCGCAGCTTCAGCAACGCGATTGTCATCTGGCGCCTGCACGAGATACTGTAAAAGGCAGAGCCCTGGGCAAGACTATGGCGTATAGAAATAAACCTAGCCAAAAAACAAGCAATAATTCTAACAAGCAGGAAGGGATCACGGCTACGTCAACAGATAGACCAGAATCTTAAACTATATATCAACACAATACCCTGGAGTAATTCCGTACGATACCTTGGAGTAACACTGGATTCCAGGCTTACTTGGAGGGCGCACATTGAAGACCTGCGCTAACGCGCCAGCGCCAGACTATAAACACTGCACTCCCTGCTAAACAGGGACAGCAAGCTCTCCGCGCCCATAGGTGTACGAATATACTGTACACTGGTCAGGCCAATACTTGAATACGCCTGCCCCGTCTGGGGACACACAGCCAGGACCAACCTCAACAGACTACAAACCATCCAGAACCGAGCCCTGAAGAGAGTCGTACACCTAAACTTCAGAGTCTCCACTAAAGCCATTCACGAAGCAACAAAACTACCAATGCTCCAAGGCACATTTAGGGAACTAGAGATGAAATTCTATAAAGCAACACAACAGTCATCAAACCCAATTATAAACGAGCTGGGGATATATCCTATCTGGCCAGGTCCGCACCTCCGACACCAGTTGCCGGTACCTTATATATATATATATATTTATGTATATAAACCTCACACAAAAACTAACCATGACACAAATCTAAGCCAGAACAAAACACGATATAAACCTAACACAAACCAAACTGACGTCTCAAAACATCATAACTCATTGGAGTAAATGTCGAAAGACAAAACCTCCAATATACACTGCCCATCGACAGAAAAGGACAGCTAATGGCATAACGACGAAATCAATGAACTCTAATACTCTTGATAATTTGAGTTTTTTTTAGCCCTTCATTGGATGTGTTGGGCTGAGGTAATTAATTAAAGGAACATTTATACATGCGGTAATTTATCGTTTTTTAAACTTTCTGTATGGATTAATTCAATACGCTTTCCACCATGTATCATTATACTTCCCATGTCCGCGAACACATGTACGGAAGACCACAGGTGTAGGCTAAATGTTGACATGCTACACGTGCATCCTGACAGTACGAAAATACCTGTGAGACAGTATAGGGAAATCGTTACAGCGGATGAGGCGAGGTTGAGACAGAATAGGGCAACAGGCTGGATCGTTTACTCTTTCTCCAGCTAACTAATGATTTACCAAGCTGCTGGGTTTTCTTCCCTAAACTGTCAAATAATTTTCTTTCAACATTTGTTATTAAACTCCCATTCTTATTGCTGCCCGTCCCGTTTGCGGGGTTACCTGGTTCGATCCCCAGAGGTAGAGGAAATTGTCACATGCCATGCCTCGATTTCTAGCTATATCTGAAGGATGAGGTAACTGTGGCATTAGTAGGTCACACCAGAAATAATTACGTCTATAAAGGAGACCACCGGGTAGCCCGAACCAGGACCAATCCGCTGCCTCCACCCTCTGCTCCGTTCCAAAACTGTAAGGATCTATATCTATATTGGGCCGTACAACTATTCTGTTGTATATAACCGAGACACTATGTATCTTCAACATTGTTACTTCCTATGAAAGAGTTGTAAATGAACCTCTTTATATTCAACCACGGAAGAGAATGTAAAGCTATATAATAAATCTTTAGAAAATGTCAGTGAGTACATTTGTCTTGGCCAGCTCGTAAACATGAGAGGTGATGTAAGACTCGAAATTTTCCGTCGCATCAAGCTGGGATATCAAGCATTTTGGAGGCATTCTATTATAATATGTCAAGTATAACATGTCCAAAAATCTAAAGAAAACAGTGTGTGACCAATGCATTCTTCCTGTACTGAAATACGTCTGTGAGACCTGGATTCTAAGTAAATTTACAAAAGGTAAACAAACGATTGCCCAAAGAGCTGTGGAAAGGTCAATGTTAGGCCTCACGAAAAAAGAGGAGAGCAAACAACATTTGATTAGTCACATGGGTCACAGACTTGAAGTGGGAATGGGCCGGCCGTATTGCGCGGAGAAAAGACCAAAAATGGACAAAAACAGTGTTAGAGTGGAGCCCAGAAGGACACCACAGACGGAGAGGAAGACCAACAGACCGATGGGACAAGGACAAACGCAGGGTTAACTGGCAGAGGATCGCCCAACAACGTGCGACCTGGAGAAGACTGCTCCAGAGGCCACGTCAGTATAAGATTGAACTGGTTGATGATGATCTCCATCCACTGTTTCATTCGTAGCAGTAATAGAAGCATTCACTCCGGCGCTTTAGACGATAACAGTTGTTAGCTCCCTCAGAGTATACAAGTTTTTGATTGAATACTCTTGTAAGTACCTATCCTTTGTTCCAAGCCGCCCAGAGGGCGATAGATACTCCTTAGTACCATTGGAAGTTTGCTAAGCGCTTCTGGTATAGTCTGTGGACGCACATTGATAAATTCTATGAGAACAGGAACACGACATAATTTTTGTCGTAGGTATTGGGCCAGAAGGATAGCACAGGTGATGGTTCACGACTCCTAATCAATAGACTTGGTTCCACAGTCTTTGGATTGGAATAAATACCAAACGCTCTCATCGAATTGGAATTAGTGCATACGACACTGTTTCTGCTGATTTAACCGTCGGATAGGGACGTGTAACTCCGTATCTTTTCGAACAGTCGGCGTTAATGGGCCAGCGCCAGGTTTCATCTGTTCCCTTCTTTCCATCCGTAATACACAACGCCTAACACACACTCCTTCGGAGTCATCCATTCACACTGTAACACTTAACGAACAAATTTACGCTTCGAAAATGATGGAAACCAAACCCATTTTATCTCTCCGGGATGGTTAATACTCTCTAAAACTTTCTTAGAATTGTCTTGTTTTCAAAGTGTTGATGCTAGTATCGAAGATTTTTTTAAAAATCTACCACCACATGAACTAATGACAGAGACAGGTATCAAAATGAACTCGCTGAATCATACATCACTAAAATGTGTTAGAAAATGTTTGAATATTTTATATAACCATCCGAAATCTAGGTATTTGTTTCAATATTGACGTGATTACTTGTTTACTGAGCAGAAATATTTTTTTTTTTTTTTTGCGAATCATAGCAAAAGAAAAGCTTCTAACAGTCATGAGTCCTGATCATGTGAATTTGCGTGAATGAGAAGCGTAATCGAGACGCCTGCTTCATTGCGGATTGACGACCCTGGCAGATGCCTAAGTGATGCCATGTGCCTGAAAAACGTGTAGCTTGTGTTTTCTATCATAGGAGTGTTTGTGGATATTTTGTAGTCTATGTGTCGGAAATTGCGGATCGTCCAAGCATTCGCCTAACTAATCTAGCCCGGCAGTTGTAACGCTTATGTGCCATGTAAATGATTTATGGCTGTTAGCGTATATGTTGATAAATACATTAATAAGTCTGTTCAGATCAATTTACTAAACAAACAGTTACATTCAGTTTCTGAGAAGCTTTAGATATGCTGCAGGTTCAATATTGACCACAGTCGCCACGGGCAAATTACCCGAAATAAAGTCATTCAACGGAGCTACTAGCATGCAAATAAAACATCACTCCGGAATACAGTTCACACTTATTTATTACGTAAATGTTCTCAAACTACTACAAACCGTAGAAACCACCAAATGAATAATGCTAATCGGACTTCGTAAATCTGAAGATTGTCAGGCTCGTTTAAACAATGAACAAGACAATAATTATCGCCACAACTAACGCACATGCAACGGCAACACACTTTAGTGCTCACAGTTCCTACTTATTACCACTTTTCACTGAAATCATCACTGCCATTAAGTCTGTAGTCACACTTAATAAAGTTTCTGTAGCTGACTTACAGTTTACTAGTTCATCGAACAACCAGTTATTATTCCGCGCGCTTACACATCCATATCATCTCGCTCCATCTTCCCTTCCACTACTGATACTCCGCTCTCCGGTAAGGATCGATATATCGATCTATCGATTGTTCTGTTACACAGTCCTGCAGCTGAACATGGAATCCTGACCACGGCATTCTTCACATTATTCAGCAAACTGCGCCAGAGGTAAAGGTCGTGTTAAGGGCCTGTGAAAATCCCAACCGAGACCAGTGTTTAAACCAGAGACCCTTCGATCTCCAATCAGACGCCTTAACCACTGAATCATAAGACCACTCTGGAGCAGTGAAAATGAGGATAACTGGATGAAGGCATAAGAATTAGGAATAATACGTAGCATGAAAAAGTAGACCATAAAAATAAAATATCACTTGCTTTGAGCGGAAAGGGAGTAGAAAATAATTTAGATATAAGTTACGGATCCACGGAATAAGTTGTGTGTGTGTGTGTGGAGGGGGGGGGGGGAATGGTCACTAAACAAAATCACTTAACGAATTAAACGCGAAAATTCCTTTATTGCAAAAGTATATTGGCAGAAGAATATCTGCAGTGATAAATGCTTCATCGCGATTAATTAATGGTACCCGGAGATTTTTATTTTATTTTATTTGTATTCCGTTATGTAACCATACAGCCAACACTTGTAACATGATTAATTATGAATGACTATTTACAGGTTGATTATACTAATTACAATCTTACTTATGCTAATTATCGTTATACTTACGTTACTTAGAGTTTTGATTGTATTGCTTACAATTTTAAATCAAACTTATCTTGTGAAAATTACAATTTTTTCAGGTATAAAGCCGATTTGTTGTAGCAATTGATACGATTCATTTTATGCTTTATAATATATTCCTGAGGGTTTACGTGAGACTATAGCAATATTGGTATAGTTCTTGTTTTATCAGGTTTTTTTATTATTTGGTGAAAGCTTTATTCTCCTATTAGACCCCGACTATAACAATCTTCCCGGTGATCAGATGCGGTTTGGCCAGCCTTATGTGACTGACATTTTTGTTTACCGTTGGTGGGGTCTTAGAGTCCTGTATCTCCACATTTTAGGAATCTGATAATTTTGTCGTACACTGCTTTGTTATCACTAGCTAGAAGTAGGTTGGTACAGAGAGGGATTCCAATGTTGACTAATTCAACGATTATGGTATCCTGGACCCGTATAAATTTTCTACAAAAGCTATTATAACTTGGTTTGTAGCTCCAGTCATGGAAGGGTTCGTTTTAGGATGTAAAATGTTCGGCTGATATCGTAGCGTAAGTTTTTTGTTCAATGCTTGCTAGCGCCTGCTGGTAAGATATTCCCTCTTTTCCTGTTTACCTGTTGCTGTTTTTGGTATTAGGAGCAAATGCGATAACTGGAGAGATGGGGTCCGTCACAGTGGGCACAAATAGAGGGTCCTGAATTCTTACACTCTATGAAAGGGTGTTTTCTAGATCAATGACTACATCTAGGTTGGCTCCGACATTGTTTACTGTAATGAACGTACCTCAAACATTGGAAACATTGGACGACCGAGGGGAAGTACTGTTTTACTGGGCATCTTATTCCGCGAATTATCACATATTTCGGACATCGTTGAGCTCTGAAGGTAATCGCACAAATTGCAATGGATCTTCTCTGATCTCTGGCGGTGTCACTTGCATTTTTAGTAAATCGTCTTATTCGCAATACTTGGACATCACCTCATTTCACTTCCATTATCTTCTCTGCAGTTAGTGAAATGTCTACATTTCTTATGATTTCTTGGTGGGTTGTTAAGGAAATGGGAATGTAAGCTTCCATATTGGGTATCGGAAATTTTTTTCTCTTGGCGAGAGCATTAGCGCTAGGGCCGGAAGTTGTTCTCGATTCTAATACAATTTCTGCCTAACGTTCACTATGTTTTTGGTTACTATTCCACCTTCTTGGTGGATCAACTTGCCGACTGCCACGGGAAGTAGTCTAACAACGTTGCGCACTTTGCTTTCTATGAAAATGATATACGGGCCACCATCGTACCATTTATATCTTTTAGTTATTTTTACCACTAGGCGAGCGCTTGGTAATTGATCACTTACCAAAGTTGGTACTGGAGTAGTGTTGCTTCCTGTTGCAGGTGTTACTGCGGTGAGCTCTGGTGTTGGTTTCCGTCAACTTCCACCGTTCCAAGTTTTTTCAAGTTGTTGGCTGCTGTTGTCTCTTCAATGTCTCGGAGCAGGAGCTTGTTCGACTTTTCTTGTAGAGGCATTTCTTCTTCCGGTGATGATAACACTTTTGTGGAGTTGGTTAAATTTAACACTGTAATCAACGCTTCATCGACCACCTGTCCTATATTGGCGCCTATTCCGTTCTCATTAACTGCACCACCTACTGGAAAGACGATTTGGCCCCCTTGGTCATAATCTGCACAAAACATGGAGGAGACTATGTTATCTGTTGAGCTTAATTTGCAGCTGTTGCAGTGTTAATGAAAATTAATAATCACTCTTAAGTTTCCTTTGAAATATTTCTACTTGTGGCTAATATTTTGTTCAACGAACTTATGTGGCGCACTCAACGGTTAATGAAGTGACTGTACCCGGAGATACATACATTTCTACCTTGCCTGCTATATGCTGTGTTTTGGAAAGTACCCTAGGGTTTGTGACTGTATGGAGGTTTCCAATTAGCCTTAATGATATAGTGCCAGACTTTGTGTATCTTTCGTGCTTCGTATGATCACTGCGCTGCTGTGACTGCTGTGGTCAATAGGCACCACTCTTTTCTTTTGAAGATTTTTGTCGTAGCTATTTGTGTTATTAAAAATTCCTCAGCGTCTGAGTTAGGAAAAGGGTCCTGCCTCGTAAAATGCCACCTGGCGAATTGTCTCTTAATAAACTTTCTAATGAAACAAATAATGATTAATTAATTGTCTGTGTTACTTTCTCAAGTGTGATGTCACTTAATCTCAAGCGATTCTTAAACTTACACGGTTTATGTAGTAATAAGTTAGAATAAAGTAATGATTTTCAGAACTGAAAACTCTGAGTAAAAAAAGACGAGGCATTTCAATTTTTTTCGAAACTCAGTTGTTTCAGCTAGTTTCAGACTGATCATAATCATCAGTTGAGTGGTTGGATCAGACAAAAACGAAGCAGGTCCAAAGAATTTGCTCTAGATGGAAAGACATAGTGAAATCAAACATTAAAGTTGCGTTTATCAAGTTTTCTAAGAATTAACATACCTTCCCCCCCCCCCCTCCAAATTTCATTTTTGATTTATTGGCCCCCATATATTCACGTCTTTAGACATTGTCTTTGCTATTACTTGCAATCTTTCAAACAATAAGCTAACGAAAACTAATTATACTGACACAAAAAACTGGTAAATTATAATCGAATTAAATTGCGCAAAATTTTGAAAACCTTCTATGTCCATATCACTACTTATGGAAGTAATAATTTCGATCATTCGTATTATTTAAAATATGAAAAATAAAGACATATATTTGCCACATTATAACCTATAAAGTGTGGAAATTTCGCTTAGGAAACATTTTCAAAGTCACTTCTGTAACAAATGCTATCAGTCGCAGAAGATTCGAATGTCACAAGAGTGTGTAAACCAAATAAATCAATAGAAATCAAATTCTTCTTTGTGTGGGGCTATTTATATCTGTGAGGTCACTTCCATGTTTGTCTTCTAGTTCTAGCGACTTGTAACCACGGGGTCACTAACAGGCGAGCGATTGGGTTACCTCCGATGAATACAGAGCAGGAATATCTGGCAGCTCAAAAGAGACGCGATCACATGTGCCGGTGACCCATACGGCGTAATGGAAAATAGCTCGTTTACTTTTCATTTTCGCTTTATGTTTAACCGGGCCCCGCATAGAATATTAGCCAGAAGATTTTCTTGTGTGTGGGTGTACTCGATGAACGGAATTTAATTCGTTATTAGCGTAAATGGCCCGTTGCTTCTCCTAACAGCTCTTCTCGTTTAACTTAATGGATGGTTGATCATCCCGTAGGACGTGATCAGAATATTTTAGTACACCAACTCGGTTCTAACAGACGAGTTTTCCTAATCAATTAGAGCTAATTAGCGCATGCAACAACAACGAATTGATCCTCATCAGTTTCTGGCATGTCTGAGGTTAACAAGTTTAATTGCAGTGTGTTAAATATAGCGAAACGCAATATATTACCACAGGTAGTAGGAGGGATTTATGCTTTGAATTCCATGGTTACGCAGAGATACGAGACGTATATCTAAATGTACTGAAGAGCAAATGAACCAGAGGCACTTGTCTAGTGTTGTGTAACATCACCTTCAGGGCTAATGATGGCGGTGAATCCTCTCGGCAAAAATTACACAAGGCCACAGGAATCTTTGCGAAGGCATGCTAATTCAACACCACTGAAAAATCGCCCACAGTTCACGCAATTTGCTAGAAGAGTATACAACAGTAGTGGCCAACTTTTTCGGCAGCCGGGCCAAATTTTAGAATTAGAATTTTAAATCGGGCCGCTCGTACTTCTTTTTGGAACTTGAATATTTTTATGGAGGAAAGAAACCTTTAAAAATGGGACATACAGATTTAATGAAGTATTTAAAATATAGTTACTTTAAAGAGTTGAAGTCAAAAGTAGTGATGCTGAGTGTTCTACTGTCTGATATCACCGTTGAAACTTTATATATATATATATATTGTATTATTGCTCTTGCTGGAGGAGGGTGGAGTGGAGTGGTGAATGCCGAAGATCTCCACCTGGACCAACCTTACCTTCTCACCTTTGTATTTTAACATGAAGTCTAAATATTAAAAATGGTTTTAATTTAATGGTTGCTACAAGGTGAACTAGAACCATGTACTTTACACCAGAAATAAAATTTGATTTATTGGGTCTTAAGGATGATACAATGCCAGGTAACATTTAACTTTACGTTAATCATATTTCAAAGGCAACAAGCTATACCAGACAGTTACATTCATAGGTAAAAGAAAACATAAAACTGAATTAAATATTTAAACAAAGAACAAATGAACATATTATCAAAACGGCAACACAGGCCATCAGATTGATATTAACGTTCACAATGAAAGGGAAAACCCAGGGCGCCAGTTTAAAATGAGAAGCACTGTCTTGCATTTAACACAAACCTGCAAGGTGCTAAAATTGAAATTAATCATGAAATCAGCTAGCTCAGTGATTTACGACGGTAGTAGAGTCTGTCTCAGGGCCGCTTAGGGATTCGCAAGTCTAATCAAAAACCCACCGGAGTGTGACCGTATGCGTCGTTACTTTACCATGCGTCGACGTGAAGAAATGTGACATAGATAATGCCACAACAGTTGCGAAACCAGGATGGTGGTTTCGCCACGTTCCACAATAACCCTCAGGCTATGGCAGGCTTGCCATATAATTTACCGCTCGCCTGAGCAAGAAAGTACAAGTCAATGTGACCGGACCCAGTCACTCATGGCCGGATGTGAGCGTGTTGGTTGCAACACGTCTGCTCGGTTGTTGGTCCGGACTGCAAGTGCCGCTTAAGATGGCCTCTTCCTTCTTCCTCGGAAAGTCGTCTCTCCACATGTAACAAACTCCCTAGAATTAGTACTGTGGACCCTTATGACATTCACGATTGGTGCATTGAAACAAGTCCGTCGTCACGTGTTTTTATCGCACCCCCCCATACGCTATCGCCGTTCGCGCACTTTTTCCTAGCCTCGAGCCAGCGTCAGAGGGGGGAGCAAGTTCACTGTCCCTAACGGGTTTTCCAGCGCGTGCCTGCATTGTTCAGGGGTAGGCGTCGTACTGTCTCAACGACTTTGTCTGGCCCCAGACCGTTAAAATGTCAGCTTTCAGCTTCCCAAACCAAATGTTACTGAGCACTATGTTTTTACAGAAATTAAATTACAGTAATAATGACTTTGGCTGCTTGGGTTGAATATACAATTATTGCCTATGCGATATTTCTATTATCTACCATATTTTCGATCTACATAATTGAATATCATAACGAAATCTGAATATTACAAAAAAATCTGAATATAAATTAATTATTTAATTATATTCATTATGGGTGACTCTGTCATACCACAATATATATATATTCATAGCCCCGTAACCGGACTGTGAGTTCTGTCCCAACTTTCTGTACAATGGAAAGTATACCAGAACGCTTCCCTGTCTCGGATTCTATATTAAACGGCATGCCCCCTTTACCTCGAGGATTACCGGATACGACAGGTAAGGAAGAAAGGAACTGGTCACCCTACTTCCGATAGCAAGTCAAGTATATCTCCTCCTAGAGGGTTGGGTTGAAGATATTCCCTCGTAAGCTTCTTTCCTGTTAATCTATTTGTTTTTTATTTTTTTAAATTTTTTATTATTATTATTTTTTAATGTTGGGGGCAGTTACGATCAGTGGACAGATAGGGTTCGTCACACTGTGCAAAAGTAAGGGGTCCTGAATTTTCTGAAGTTTTACACATTTTAAAATGGTAGTTTCCACAGCGATGTCTACATCTAGGTGGGCTCCGGCGTTGTTTACTATTATGACCGTACCTAATCATTGGAAACGAAATGACCAAAGCAATGTACGGTTCTATTGGACGTCTTTCTCCGGGGATTATCACATATTCAGGAAGGTTTGAAGGTAATTGCACAAACTGGATGGTTCTTCTATGGTCTCTGCGGTGTCACTTGCATTTTTAGTGTATTGTCTTATTCGCATTACATGGACATCACCTCATATCACTTCCAATTGTTTGGCGGGTTGTTTAGGAAATGGGAATGTAGGCTTCTATACTGTTCATCGGGAAAATTTTGTTCTTGGAGAGATCATTGGCATTGGGGCCGGAAATTGTCTCAATTCTAATACGATTTCTGCCTGACGTAGTAAAGTTCACTATGTTTTTGGATACTATTTCACCTTTATGGTGCAACAAACTTTTAGGTTGAATACCAAGCTTAGCACTTAGGCACTTAATAACCTATGTAGGATGCTAGCCCACCCCGTTGGCTAAATTGGTTGCGGCACCGTGATGGTGCCCGGCGCTGAAACGGTGTCAGCTGATTAGAATGTGGGTGGTGGAAGGAGCTTACATTGGGATTTAGCTAGCAGTTAAGCAGAGGTGATGGTTCACAGTTCGTAATCACCAGATGGTTCGCCAAAGTCCTGGGTTAAATCCCAATCCCCTCTGTAGTGAGTATGGACGAAGGCAACCACTGTTGATTTTAATTAGTTTTTTGGAAGAGAACGTTAAGCAAGGCGACTCCATCGGTTTCTTTCGGTAGAGGAGACATGAATTGGCTGGCACCGGGGTTAATCCACACCCTTCTTTCATCCCTCATCCACAACACACCCCCTGAACACACACACTTACAAACATTGTCACACTGCGGAAGGAAACGGGATCCACCCAAGTTCGGCTTCCCAGACTTTGCTATAAAGGGGTAGAACATCCCCCAAGATAACCCGCTACGCGAGGGCGAAGGCAAGGCGATCATAAGAAGAAGGTTGCCTGCAGCTAAGAGAGCGTCCAGAAACCACGTAGTTCTATTTTCGTCTCCTGAGACCTCCCCTCCACCCAGCTAGCCTGGCGTGGCTTTTGCCACTACACCCTCTCCCCACCCCTCCACCCCCTCGCGTGGCACGTAGCTTTTTTCCCTATTGATTTCAAAACATACTTTGTACTGTTTCTTCTTGTCATACTGTCGTAAATTACATACGGAGATAATTAAACGACGGAAATAAATATTCACGTGGTTTTGTCTTTTCTGTACCTTATTTTAAATCTGACAATTAATATAAATGAAAAGCTCCATAGCTTGGCTCGGAAACCAGCCACCTCCCACGTAGCTAAGCGTAGCTTTCCAGCCAACCCCTCCCCTCGCTCCCCTAGACCGAGCACGTAGTTTATGGACGCTCCATAATCCGCGAAACTGCTCTCATTGAGAGCATTGTGAGCAGTGGTTTGCGTTTCACGCACTTAGGCGCTGTGTTTCTACCGCCCGTTGATCAACTTGTAAACAAAAAACGTGTTCAAACGGAAACTGAGTATCATATTTCACTGGTGCCTTATACTTCCATGTAGGCTTTGTATCGTCTCCTTTTTCGCATAGGTGTGCTGATTTGCGAAACACCGTGCAGATTTTATAGTCACTCCGTGGAGTTTGACTAGAGTTCAGGCAGGTGAACTTCCCCACCCCCACCCTCGCCCTCTCTCCATAGGAGCAGGGAACGTTCGCTCGCGCGTGGCACTTGCTCCAAGTTAGTGCTGAGACAACCCGTTTAAGGCGGCAGTTTGTAGGTGGTGGACGTTTTTCTGGAGGCTCCGCGCCGCCAATATCTCGTCGACCTCAAGTTGGTTACGGCGCAATTTAGAGTCGCGCGCGCGGGCTTGGCGCCAGCACCTAAGGTGGGCCCGGGCTGCTGAATATTCATCGGCTGCCGATGCGAGCGGTATCGGGGGCTGACTTACGACAGCCATTAACTAGCGCCCCACACTACTCCCCTGGGGCAGCTTTTCGCAGCATCCCACGACCGTTCACACCTATGACAGAGTACATAATTGACAAAACGGAAGATAACATTAAACACCAATTTAAACGCCCATAAAAATGATGAATGCAGGCATCGCCATTACCAATAAAGGTTGGTTATATTTGCTGGTATGGAGCTTCCTAAATCCCTGAAGCTTTTGGGAATGTTGCTACGGGGCTGGGTAGGAACTTCCTGTGACATCACAAATAGTATGTGAAGGTGAACATCCAATGGCTACTATAGTTGTAATTAACAGGAACTATACAGTTACGAAAATTTCCCAGTTGTATAATGAGAACGTTACTTGCGTTGAAATAACAATACATAATGTGAGAATTGTGATTGTTAATCTGTACTTTCAATGTGGTGACGAAATAGATGGATACCTTGAAAAAAATGAGGTAAATCGAAGAAGCAATGGGAAACAGACCATTAGTGTATACAATGGATGCCAATGTTAAATCTCCCCTCTGGCATAGTGAGATCAGGGATGAGTGAAGAATATCATTAGAGCAGACTATTTTCGAACTGAATCTCGAAGTTATGAATAAACCATTTAATCCCTACACATTTCAAAATAGAGCTGGTGCAGCAACAAACATGGATGTAACATTAGTAAATGGGAAAGCTTTCCGAATAGTCCAAAACTGGAAGGTTGGGCAAAATCTAACAACGTCAGACCATAACGTCATCTATTTCTCCATATCCAATGCACAAGAGCAAGATATGACAGAAGAATGTTGGTCATATTCCGATAAAACAAGACTGGAGCCTATTAAGAAGATCCTTTCAAATACCAGCACTGCCAGACATGTCAGATAATGTTGACTTAAAGGCGATATAACTGACGAATGCGATACAACATGCCATGAGGGTATCAATAGTGCAAAAGAGAAAGCTCAATGATAAAAGATGTATTCTGTGGAACGATACGCTTCAGAAGTTAAGGACAAAAGTTAGGAGAACTCGAAGGCACTACCACCATGCTAAAACTGCCGCTGAACGTAGCTGGACACTGGATCAGTGCAAATCAGCGAAAGCTGAGTACCATCAGAAACTTCAGGATGTTAGACTAACCAGCTGGGAGACATACCTACGTAAGCAAAAACTTGGTATTAAACCCATGGGGACTTCCGTACAAGCTAGCTGCGCAGAAGGTAAAATCACCTACCATTTTTTCTACACTCAGGAAAGGAGATGGAAGTATGACAAGCAGTTGGCAGGAATCTGCAGAACTTCTCCTGAAAACGCTCTTGCCGGACGACCAGCAGGAGTCAGATTCTGAGGAACACAAACTCACAAGACAACTAATGAAGAACGAATATGAAAATGACGTGGTAGTTCTACCATTCGCTCAAGAGGAAGTAAGTACCGCAATAAGCACGCTGAAGAGAAATAAATCACCAGGACCTGATGGGATAACAGCAGAACTGGTGCAAGACCTAAGTCAGCAAATAGTTCCTTACCTTACTGAATTGCTGAACGCCTTCCTACTGCAGGGAAGGATACCCCATTGTCGGAAAACATCGAGCATCAAAATTATGAGTAAAAGGAGAAGATAACGACCCTACATTACCAAAGTCTTACAGACCAATTTGCCTACTAAATACACTTGGGAAAATTCGAGAAAAATTACTATGAAAAAGAATTCAGATTATTGAAGGGTATGAATCAGCAGCAGTTCGGCTTCCGGAAAGGCAGGTCGACAGAGGATGCAATAAATGAAGCTCAGCGTATAGTCAACTCGACAAACAAAAAATATGTGATTGGCATATGTATCGACATTTCCGGCGCCTTTGATAATTTATGGTGGCCGAGTATGTTCGCCCGACTAAGGGAGTTAGAATGCCCACGAGTGTTGTATGAGAGCTTGAAATACTACTTCACTGTTCTGGTCAGCAACTGACTAAACATCTCACAAAAGGATGTCCACAAGGTTCAGTACGTGGCCCAAAATTCTGGGATATTGCTCTCGAACCTGTCCTTAATAGACTCATGGGTCTGCCAGATCTTGAAGGAATCGTTGCCTTCGCAGATGATATTTTGCTGCTAGTTGGAGGAAATAATAGAAGAGAGATCGAGACAAACACCAAAGGAATAATGAAAGTAATGGAATGCTGGTGTAAACAAGTTAAGCTCCAGCTAGCACCAACAAAAACCCAATATATTTTGATGAAAGGAACACTGAAACGCAACCCCACTATGAAGCTTGGAGAAAATTCCATTCAAAGACGCAAAACAGTAAGATACATAGGGGTTGTTCTGGATGAACATAGGAATTTTAAAGATCACATTGATTATATATGCCAAAAAACGACTGCAGCAATGAATAAAATAATTATTATTGGGCAAAGAAGATTTTTAATACCACTGCCGACTATAAGGCTGTATCATGGTGCCATTACCACAGCTATTGCAAGTTATGGGGCAAGCACATGGGCACATAGGTTTAGATTGGTTAAACCTGCAAGGGATATCAGACGAATGCAACGAGGAATTCTCTTGCGTCTTACAGGCGCATTCGGAAGTACCCCAACTGATGCACTTACAGTCATTCTCGGAATATGTCCTTTAGATTTGGAAATAAGAAAAAGAGCAGCATGTTACTGGCTACGAAAAGGAAACTTAGACAAGAAAACAGAAATCCTGGGTCAAGTGGCTTCCAAGAAGGTAGACATCAAAAATTGTATTTTGAATGAAAGCCAACAGCAGTGGAACAATTCGGAAACAGAAAGGAGAGTATTTGAAATTCTTCCTGACATCAGAGAGAGGATACATATGAAGCACTTCAATCCATCCCGAGGATTAATACATTTTCTCACCAGTCATGGACCATATGAAACATATCTCCATAGGATCAATAGGACAAAGAATGATCTATGCACGTGCGGATCTCCAGGAACACCTGAACATAAACTGTTTGAATGTGCTCCAGTTGATGATCAAATCAAACAGTACAGAGTGAAGCTCATGGGGAAAAATATCACGGAAATTCTAAAAGACAACCTCCTCCTGAATGAACTCGACAAGCTGGCAGATGCTGTGTCAGATGCAACAAGGGAGCGGTATCGGCTTCAGCATAGCCAGCAACCTGCCAGAACACAGCAAGCCATTTAAGGATTGAGACAAGATACTCTAAACGAACGAGATACAAACAACTAAGTGGAACGCTGATGCCGGAAGTGTGGCTTCCGGAATTTATCGAAGCTTATTCTTCAACGGATGCCAGCGATAAGCGAACTTTTGAAAACTCAAGATGTTTAGTTATTTAGCATCAATGGGTAACAGTTTTTACTAACAGGTTGATAATTTAAAGTGTGTAGTAATAATAGTTAATTATTTGTAGTAGTTTCGTAGTATATAGGATTAGTGTTTATTTTACAAAATTATGTTTGGAATAAATTTTACTACAGTATTAAGGAATAACGGTTCGTTGTAGATCCTAGAGAACGATCCATCTGAATGTACAGATAAATAAATAAATAGGGACTGGTAGTGAGGGGTGGGGGCAGGGGGGGGGGAGAGGGAGCAGTCGAGATAATAGAAGAGTTGAAAAATTAATTTGTTAAGATGGAAAAAGATTTTTTTTATTCTGGTAAAGTTTCTACAGTAAGCATAAATTCCGATAATAACTTTATCTTTTTCATACTATTGTCATGAAGAAAAAATAGGATTCTGTCCAATACTTATGGAGCGTCCATAAACTACGTTGCTCCGCATAAAAGAGGTACTGGAAATCTGCGTAGCTTCATATTCATATTATTTGTCATAATTATAATAAGGTACAAAACACACAACAGCATGTGAATATTTATTTCTGTTATTTAACTATATCCGTATGTAATTTATCATAGTCTGACAAGAGAAAACAGTATAAAATATCTTCTGGAATCAATAGGGAAAAAAGTTACGAGCTACGTGGGGGGGAGGGGCTAGAGGCAAAAGCCACGTAGGCTGCATTGGGGAAGGGGGTTCCAAAGTAGGCCAAAATGGAACTACGTGGTTTATGGACGCTCTCTTATTGGTACATTTCGTGATATCAGTAAACTTTCTCTAATTCTCGCAGTCGGAACTTAATGAGGGAGTATTTAAATATTATGACCCAAACTTGTTCAGCGTTTGTTTTATAAATTTACTTGATGATTTAGACAGACATTATTATCAAACTATTTCCAGAAATACTTATTTTATTCATCCATCTTATCAACATCGTACCATACATGAAATTTGCCGATCCTTGGAGCGCCCACCAGCTACCTGTATTTTCGTCCAGTATCGCCCTCGTAACTGGCTTTCAGGGGGAACGGGTTCTAATCCCGTCCAGTTATCCTGACTGCAGTTTTCCACCAGGATAGCTCTTTTCAAATTTCACGACCGACTTTCATAAAAAAAAAAATAAAAAAAAATCCCCTTCCTTTCCCCTAGGTTAAGTTGGCTGAAAAGGGTCCCCTACCCTACAGCAGCCCGCATTCCAGGCATCACTTTGGAGAAATAAAACTTTAAATAACTGTATTTTATTGGTTATTGATTCTGGTGTGAGCCATGAGGCTAAGGCATGTTTTGAAACTTGATGGTTTGCTTAAGGTGATTCTTGAAGGAAATATAATGAAAAAAAACAACAACAGAGGAAGTGGATGATTACGTTATATGAACCAAACTATGAATGGCATTAACTTCAGCAGATATGGGGAATTAAGAAGGATCCCAAAGGATGCATGGAGTGTTACAAGCCAATATTCTGATTGGTTACCAAAAGAAAATGAGTTAATTAGACTGATAGAGGCATGGATAATTATCCAAATCCTTGTAACCTAGTTACGGAAATAGTGTCAGTACCACCAACTCACACCATATCAAACACAACAGTAAATGAAAAACCCACACAAATAGTTCAAATTATGGCTTTCATGATGACACAATTTCAAGAATCTAGAGTACAACTGCAAACACAGCTTCAAGAATATATGGGGCAGATAGAAGCACAATCGGAACAATTGCAGAAGGATTTATCAAACAAATTAGAAGCTCTTGAAAACAAACAGGAACTCACTTATAAAATTGTGGACGAAAAGTTAACTTCCTTTCACAAACAGATCACATCAGAAACGGAAAAATTTAAAACAGAAGTAAAATCAGGTGTTGCAAACTTGTTGGGCACCACTGATAAATTAACAAGCACTTGCGACAGGTTGGAAAATAGTCACACCAAAATAAATAAAAAATTAGAAGCTACTGATCTGACCGTGCAACAAATGCGAGCCGAAAGCAGCACAAATCTCGGGCAAATTTCTGAATTTGTACTCGCGGTAAAGGACTAAACAGAAGAAAATTTAAACAAAATTACTGTTGAGGTCACAGCTATTGCGGGTTCCGTTGAAGATTTAAAATGGGGCCAACAAGCATTAAAATTGTCGAAAGAGGAATTTGCGAAAGAGACTAATTCCAAGCTTTCGCAATTTGAAACCAATATTTGCAATTTGAAAGATTCTAGCGTCAGCCACGAGGGAACTAGTCATTCTTGTGGACGAAATGCAGTGGTTAATATAGAATTAAAACTGCCGAAGTATGGCTCGAGGAAAAATATTAACCCAAAAGCCTACTTATCCGAAATAGATCGTTATTTCGAAATTAAGGTAATACCTGAGGCAATGAAACTGCTAGTAATACAGGAATCCTTTTATGAATCTGATAGGTCATGGTTCAAATTTGCTTGCGAAAAGGACATGACTTACTCAGAGTTTAAGGAGGTATTTTTGAAGGCGTTCTGGTCTTCAAAGCATGAGAATCAGGCTATGATAAAGTTGTACAATGGCAAATACCAAACTCGGCCGGAGGATTTAATGGAAGAATACGTCGATAGGTTAGTGGTTCAGTGCCGTTATTTCGACCTTCATCTATCCGACACGGAATTCATTGATGCGGTAGCCGGACATTTTACCCCTAAAGTTCAGGCCCACATAAGCCCTGCCCTGATTCGGACCATACCAGAGCTTCTGGACACGTTGAAAAATTTAGATGCCATCGGACAGAGGGGTAGTATGGAAGAAAATAAAAATAAATCAAGCGAGAATCAGGGCGGACCTCCAAAGCATTTAAAATAATCATGAACGGGGTCATACCCAAAACCAAAGGGGATGGAAACAATCTACAGTTCCACCACGACAGCCGAAAATCTTGGAAAAATGACAACCGAGGTCATGAGAAAGCAGGGGGTTACAATCATACAGTAAATGTCATTGCTGTAGTCGATGAAGAACAAGACCCTCAGTGCATTGCCAGCAAAGAACAAAAGACGAGTGCCGGGGGCGAAAATTGGCATTGCTACCCGCCACCACAATAAACAGCCGTTCGTAGTTATGACGATGTTGCGATTAAAATGACGTGATGTAAATTGCAAGAATTTCTACTTGAATGTAAAGGCCAGCTAACGATGGACATAATAGTCCCAAAAACAGCATATTCAACCCTTAAATGTTGGACAGCATGTCCTAATAAGTACAGCTAAAGTGCGAAACTGTTGCCTGAAAAAATAACTAATCGTTCAATTATTAATTGCCTGGAGGTAAGATCGAACGAAGCATCAACACGGAGTTTTAGGTTGGGGTATTCAACTTCCTTAACGATAGCAGTCATCAAAACAATGGGATTAACTCTATTTAATCAGTTAAAATGCTGTGAGATTTATTTCAGGGCCGAGGGCATATGCTCTTCGTGTTTCCCTATTCTGTGTGCGAAAGAATTTTTCTACAGCCTGCAGACGAGTATGCTGCAGTGTTTGGTAATTGACACCGGCGTATGGAAGCCGTTAATATTTTCATAAGTATCTATAAGGGGATGGTTCACAAAACCTGCGGGTATGGTCCATAAAACACCCTCAGATCACTCATACTTTTGTGCTTAACAATTTCACAGTTGAAGACCAACATTTTTGAACATTATTGCTTAAGTTAGGGCGAGAAAACTCTGCTATACTCCACAGTTGATATTTTGAAAAGTTTTAAGGGTAAATGCGTGAGAGTTTGGTCACAGGTAATGCCATTATGCTTTCAACTGGTTCGACAGAAATTACTGAGAATAACGTCCTGAGTGGTTTATTTCTTCCGATTTGTTAATGCTGAAATATGGTTTATAGTTCCTGAATGTCGGGGATTTGTTTGTACATTCATCGGATCTTGTTGGCTTATTGTATCGAAAGAAACTGCAATGAGAACACGTCGAACGCGGATACATGGTCATGGCTTTATAACATGAGGCTAATGCCATTACTTTCAAAAGATCTTTTTGTTAAAAATAATCAATTTGTACAAAGTTAAAATGGTAAGAATCATTCAATTTGTTTTTCTTTAAGGTAAAATATTGTTCTTCACTGTATGAACTCATACAAAGCTGATCTATAATTTAATGTGATCTTGTGTTTTTATTTGTGTTTTAATTACTAGTCATAAGCATTGAAGGATAAGTTTGTGCCCTGATTGAATGTGGAGTAAGTGAGATTTGTGAGAAAATTGCCAAAATCTCGCCAGTGAGGGGAAGTGTTCGCGATGTAAAATGCCGCGTGGGACTGTAGGTAAAATTTTCTTTGGAAATATATCAAAAATGGAATGGGTGTCAAAGTATCTTTAACTCTATTGGAGTGAAAATTAACATTGTATTTTAAGTAATGCTAGGCAATTAGTTAGTAAAAAAAATATTGTTTGTGTTTCAAATTATTATTATTATTATTATTATTATGAAGGAGAACGCATATTGTAACTAGACTGCTGTGTCAGACTCGTACAACTTTATAAATAGCAACAATAATTAATATTGACAGGAGGCATGGAATATTCTGCTCGAAAGTATTTTCGCTTTAAGTCTGGGAGGTAGCCACCTGTAACGGTGAATCGAGACCCTTTCACACCTGAGCTGGGGTAGCAACATGTTTCTCAACTGTGAGGGAAAGCCCGCTTATCTGTAGCCGGTATCACCGAACTGACCCTTCTCCGGTCAAGTGGATAATTCGGCTGGACCATCTATTGTGCCTTACGCTAGTGGAAAAATTTTGTGGCCGAAGCAAAAATCGGAGAAGGTCGGATATTTTCGGCGTGAGGCAGTTATGGTAGATCCAAGTGTGAATCACGTGGCTGTGAACTCCCAATGAAGGGGCATGTTACAAAATAATAACGAGCTATTTGGTGTGTTCTGTGTCCACATCTCCTACGGGCCGACGGGTTGGTTTTTGACGGGGTTGGAAGAGGATTCCGATCCAACATCGGGAGAGGAGGTCTTCCGGTGGTGCCTGGCGGACAGACAGGTCACGCCATCGCCGAGTCTGCGATTACGACGAGACTTAGAGCTGGACGGCTTAAGCCACTTCTGGCTTGCGGTACCTGTGGCGGTTATCTGATGGAAGTGTGCGTGTTACCACCATTGGTGCCACAGCTGCTGCATAATCGGTAAAGACCTTCAGCCACTAAAAAGAACTCAGTGTTACGCATTCCTCAACCCGTGAACGCCTCTGAGCAAAGTATCACTCTCTGACAATTTTTCTGAACATATTGTTAGCCTTGAGCAATCTGATTTGATACGGGAAGACTGTTATAAATTCCTATCAATCAGGAAATATTATTTTATTTAAGTCCAAGACTTAATGCGCCCTCTTTGTTTCCATTTATTTGTAAAGCTTGTATTTGTGAACAGCTTTATAAATAAGCATCTTGATATAGTGCGTAAATTTCATATAGATATGTTACTGTTGTTAGCTTAGAATTAACGCCATATGCCACATATTGTAAAACTTGGTGTTGATTTTTGTTTGAACATTGGATTTTCATGTTTTAAATTACTTGTAAAGTTCACCGACATCTGTTGGCATTCAATGTTTGATTTGAATAAATCTGTCAGGTTATGACTTTACATTAGTAATACAAGACAGAATATCAGTTTGCCCCCTCTTCCTATTTGATAAAATCAAATAACTAAAATTATGAAATTGTTGAGATCAACAAAAATCAGTAATATCAAAATTAATAAAATGGTAAATGGAATGCTATAAATATAATTACCCAGCAAACCCCTTCTACTACCACAAGATGGGATAAACAAAAGGTCACTACGCAAAGGTCATTGTATTAGAATAGACTTTTCATAATCCCCACAAGGAATACCTAATTGCTTCTAACGTTTCATCGGTACATGTACTTGAATATTATGATTTATTCACTTTCTGGATGTTAGAGACAACGCCGAAGTGAACACGGTTGTCTGAAATTTAAACTGAGATATGGGTATTATCAAAGATCACCTGTTTGCCTTGATACGCATTAACGAGAATAGGTTACACGACCAATGAGAAAACCAGGCTATTTGTCGAACCTAACAAACTGCTGTGCTTTCTGTTACCCATTCAGAAGTTACATGCACTTTACAATTTTTTTTAAAAAAGAATGGAATGTTACATACGCTCTCACGAGCTATAAAAATAGTCAAAGTGAATTCTATAGAAGAGCAATATAACCGAGCGTGGTGGTGTAACGGTTAGCGTTCTGGCATCGCATTCGGGAGGACGGCGGTTCGAATCCCCGTCCGGGCATCCAGATTTGGGTTTTCCATGGTTTCCCAAATCACTCCAGGCAAATGCCGGGATGCTTCCTTCAAAAGGCAATGGCCGAATTCCTTCTCATTCCTTGCCCCCCATCCTTTCCCGTCTCTAAAGACCTCGCTGTTAAGAGACGTTAAGCAGATAAAAAAAAAAACAAGAGCAATATGTTTTAACATAAAAACTGAACTATATACCGTTGAAGTGATGAATAATTGTGAACTGTATTGAGGTGGTTAAGGAATCTTAAACACCATGTTTCTCTCTGGTACACCTGCTTTAAACTATTATAAATCGGTCATT
Organism: Vandiemenella viatica; assembly: GCA_031002005.1. Taxonomy (NCBI): domain Eukaryota; kingdom Metazoa; phylum Arthropoda; class Insecta; order Orthoptera; family Morabidae; genus Vandiemenella; species Vandiemenella viatica. The sequence continues at coordinate 152,088,068 of JARYHS010008075.1, forward strand.
TGGAATACGTCAAATTCTTCCGCCTACTCGCAAAAACTACTTAACATATTTTGATGGGACTTAGTTTGAAAGATGACTTAAAGTCTAAATTATGTTATCTGGAACCTGAGCAGCAAGATAAATCTCGTCTGAACATTAAATCCTTTTACTTACAATCCGCAATAACGTATAAGCGACTCAACAAGGTTTAACTGGACTTTCACAGTGTGAAAGCTTAGAGTCTAGTAAAAAATTTGAATTATGCATCATCACTTCACCTAACTGACGATGGCGCAGAAAAACAATAACTATCGAAAGAGGAACTAACGTTATCTTCAAGTCGTAATCGAGTATTCCGCCTGTTTAGACATCGATTCCACAGTGTTGATTTGATTTTAACTTAGTTGTATCTTGGTGATGTTAGTTTTGCAACAAATATTATACTTAATTTTTCTGGTTAATAAACAACGGTCGTGATGAGTAATTCATGTCACCGAACAGTATCGTTGATCTTGAAATTATAGCAAAAAAACCGAAGTCCGAATTACATACATTTCGATAAACTAAAAATATAAATACATTACTTGAAAAAGAAAAAAAAAATAGTTACTACACTGTTACACCAACAGAACTGGTCCATGTGGACGAAGTTGTAAGCAAACTGCAGTGTATACATTGGTGAAATTCATTTTAGGCTCTTGTGAATAAATGAAGACAAGAATGCATGAAAATAATTTTACAGTCCTGTTAATCATCGAAACAACTACAATTTTTTTTTTTTTTTATATATATTATATATATTTTTTTTTGTATGACACTACACATATGTATGTTTTGACATTTCTGCAATGACTGTTATGATAAACAAGCTTAAACTCGATCAGTATTTCATCTGATATATACTCCACAAAGTAAAAATTTTAAAGGAAATTTATTTCAAATAAAAAATAAAAAATGCCATTAAAATCATTGGAGTTGACGAAAAAGTGATATAATGCGTTCAGGAGTTCTTTGAAATGTATGAATGAAAGAATTAATCAGGGTAGGTTATGTAGTATTAAAGAAGAGGAGGAAGCGAAAACAGTAGTGCCACATGGTGGTCTATTGGGACCATTGCTAATAATTCTGTTGGTAGTTTAGACAGCCATTAGGTTGTATGCACATAACATAACATTGTGGTAATAATAAGATTCAAAGAGGAGTGTGAATAGCTCCGGGGGATTCTAGAAAGGATATTTAGTTGGACTGTTAATATGGGAGGGACACATGTCTAGAACAATGATTTCATTCGGCACACAATTCAAAAAAGAAAGTTTTGGCGCGATCAGAGAGCGGAGAAAGACCTTAAGTGCGAGTATATCTTGACATAACATTTGATAATAAATTCAATTAGACAAGACCCAGTAGGATCCGATGGTGTAAGCTATTTATATTTAACTAGCTTGTACCAACGACTTCGTTGGTGTCTGTAAAGAATTTCGATTGATCGCTACTGGCATACAACCACCATAGTGCAGGATGCAAGACTCGAGGCTTTTGCCATATTTAAACATCACGATCAGTGCAGGGTATTTATCCTGCCAAGTAAAATATACGGACATACATGTTTTTGGTCGAAATACGAAAATACCCTCAGTCGACTATTTTCAACCGTCATATCTCCCACACATCCACAGCTATCGACATGCAACTTCCATAGTGCACGAGAGGAAAATCGAGGCCACTACCACACACAAACACCAGTGATCTGTGCTATGTTGTGTTTTCAAAGTGAAATAAAAGGGCACACACATACTTGGTCGAAATAACAAAATACCCTCGTCGACCAATTTGAACCACCATATCTCCCACACACTCATAGCTACCGACATGCAACCAGCATAGCGCACGATGGGAGACTTGAGGCTACTACCACACACAAACACTAGTAGTCTACTGTAGGTAGTCGTGGCTGGAAAGTGAAATATAGGGACACACATCTCTTTCGTCGAAATATGAAAATGCTCCTCGCCAACTCCATTCTAATAACAAACATAAACTCCAGTGGTCTGCGCTTGGTAGTATTGGCTGCAAGGTGAAATATAGGGACACACAAGTCAATGGTAGAAATAGGAAAATGCCCTAGGTTGACCACTTTCAACCACCATGTTCCCCACACTCCCATAGCAACCGACATCTAACCACCAAACTGCTCGATGCGAGACTCAGGGTCACTACTACACATGGTCTGTGCTAAGTAGTTGTGGCAGCAAAGTAAATTATACGGACATACATGTCTTTGGTGGAAATATGAAAAGGTAACATGTTGACCATCTTCAACCATCATATATCCCTCTTCCCCACAGCTACCGGGATTTGGAAAACGTTGTAGACGATGGGACACTTCATGTTACTACCACACACAAACACCAGTGGTCTGCGCTAGGTAGCGGAGGTTGCAGTGTGAAATATAGGGATACACACGTGTATATATATAAGATTAACTATTGTTCGTTGTTGTTTGAGGAACGATTAGTGCTCCCGGTAATTAACAGTGTGATCGCTGCACTCGTTATTAATCTGTATATTCATACACCTGTCGTATCAATGGACCAACGAAAATCTTAGACTATACCATTTAATTTCAGTTACCCATAACGAACAATACCATTTTCTACGCTAACATTGGTTAAAATCGCACTGATTATGGATTAAGAGGGTATTAATAATTCAAGCTCAAAACGACGAAGGTTCTGGGTACTTCCAGAGTTTGAAATGGTTAGTAAAAATGGTAATAAAAATATATTTAAAGTTTGCAGAAGTAATTATTATATTTGATATAATTGAATATATATGAATTTGCAATGAATTGCCTTGAGAGGTTTTCTTTGCTTTTACAAAAAGCAAGTTCTACATTTCACAATTTATCATTTATTTGAAAACAATGACAGTTTTAAGAAATAACTAAAAACAAACCACCACATTCTTGATTGGAAATTGTAACATTTAAGATATGTAAATTTTAATTGAATAGGACGCCATGGCAGTTAACAATTACAGAGAGCACTGAGGAATCTCTTTACTAATGCAGGTCTCCCTGCTAGAGCCACTTTAGGTCCAACCAAAACTGAAGTGCAATGCGTTTTTGAGTTAATCAACGATAATTACGGTTGTTGCAGCCATTCTGCACAAGCTGCACAGTCCACACACGGCACACAATTCCACCTGCCGCGTCATATGAAGGTTACCATCCAACAGCACTCATCACTGACCTAGGCAGATTGCTCTACCTGCCGCACTGAACAGCTGGCTCTCCCTCGTACGCCCAGCCGCTGCCTCATCTCCAGCCCGAATGCTCTCTCTCCCGAAATCTGGCCTCGTTGGTTTCAGAGAAAAAAGAAACAATATTAGAGGGTACTTTGCATTTTATCACATCCTAATAAATCCCCGGCTCATTCACTTGTCAGTCTTTTCCGCAAAGCTATCGCAGGAACTCTCTCGCCTGGCCTCTATCCCCCGGTGTGTCCGAACACTTGACTCTCAGTAGAACAACGACACGACCTCAGCCCCTTGTTCCCCCATGCGTGCCTTCTGCCTCCACAGGACATTTCTTTAGCTGTATCGCAGCTACCAAAATAGTCTAAATAGAGTTCTGTTCTTTTTTATGAAATGATTTAATTTTAATCGTTTCAAATACAAACAGATCAAGAGAGAGAAAGATAAAAAAAAAATAACCATCGGCTATGCCATGCGAGACGAGTAGTGGAAAATGCTTTTAATACCTTAGCTTGAAGATTTAGAATTTATGTTAGAAAAATTAATTCTGCTCCAGAATTCATTGATATCATAATGTTAGCAACATGTATTTTGCACAATTATTTACAGAAGGACAAACTTTCATTCCATGTAGAAATTGAATCCCAGGATGAACGATAGGAACCGTTTTTTTCTTGTTTGGGTGCTAATGATCGTAAAGAAGTTTTTGGTACAAGAAATAAATTACCAGTATTTTTTAAGTCGGAAACAGGATCTGTGCAAAAAAATGTAATAATTTTTTAATTTTTATTAAATTTTTTTCTTTATAATAAATAAAAATAACATACTGTTAAAACATTTTTTTTATTTATTACTCTTTTTTATTGCTTGTGAACAGAAGTTTTTAGTCGTTCGTCACTGATTTTGCTCTGACCTGACCTGACTGCTGCAAGTTCACACTAGTGGTCAGGTCAGCTCAGCTCAGGTTTGTCTGTTGTTGATATTCAGGTTGCTCTGCCTTGCCCTGACTTGAGCGGATAGCGTTGTGTGTGAATGCTCTCACTGGATTCCGTGTATTGCGACTTTTAACGTGAGCTGAGTTGACTGCTAGAGTGAATGGGCCTTAACTAAAAACATTGTATCACTGTGGTGGATCGCTCTATATTTCTATAGACGGAAGGCTACTTTTCTGTTACAATAGGTTTTAAAATCCTTCATTTGTTGGGAAGGATGATGAGAGGATCCGCAAAGGAAGATACGGAATTGGGCCACAAATCTTTGAGTCGGCCGTTGCCTCGTCGTGTTGGGATAATATATGACTCATATCGCGGGTATCAAATTCAGGAAATGGAGGGTATGCTAGATTTATGTGTGAAGGTTACCGTAGAACAGACTCACTAATCTTCACGATAACGTAGCTGTGTAGAAAGTCATGGAAACACAGGGCAATGGTGCAGAAAGTACTGGAAGTGTGAAAACTAGGCTTCGAAGGGTATTGATGAAAGAATCAGAAGTAGCAAGTTGATGGGAAGTATTACAGGATGTAAGGGCTGACACTTGACTCCACGCTTGGTGGAATGGGAATATTTTCTTTTGTAGGTAAAGAAGTCAAGTGCTGTAGTAAATTAAAATTGTAAGCGCTGAGAAATTTACATAAATACTGAAGGAAATTAATATTAACGTTTGATGGTTATTAAAATTGCTCTTGAAGAATTTAAGATTAAAAGGATAAGCACCAAAAGCTAAATTACGTGGATAAGGAAATTTTCAACATATGAAATTTGAATAAAAAAGTGTTTCAGTCAACTAGATCCATAATTTTATAGAATAGGAAGGGAAGGGGGAGACTAAACGTTGGCTTAATTTGATTGGAGGAGATTAGATATACGGTGAGAATGATGCTGAAAAGGATTCCGCACATGTGGGAATGCAGTAGTTTCCGTGAGAGATCATCCTCTCTCCATGGGCCGATAGCAGCAGACGAGAAGTCGACGTCAGCAGTCGTGTTCGAGATATCGACACGGCAGTGATCGATGGTCGCCCCGCCCGTATTTACACAGCGGCTGCTGCTTAGCTCAGCCCGCGCCTTTATTTATCAGCAGGCAGGCCGCTGTGTCTGAGAGCTGGCTACCCGCCAGACCGCGTGCGCCACAGAACGAAGACGTATGCTGATGGTCCTCGCCATAGTTGTTGCGTTCCTGTGAAAGTAACCTGAAAGAAACAGTGAGAGCACCCACGATCTTCTTCTTCTTCTCGTATCGATGACAGTATCGTATGTTTGCTCCGTTGTTGAGTTTGCAGAAAGGCAGACATAACTGCGATTTCACCAAAATTTTTGGAACAGTTTTTACTCTTTCACTTTCGTGTATAATATTGGGTTACTTCATGTAAAATATATTTCTGTAAATTAAATCTGTTGCATTGTATTAAAGTAAATAGTTTCTGAAGAAATCGAAAATAGATCATTTAATTATCGCCTTGTTTTTACACCTGAGGATGTTGCAGGTTGTATAGAACGAATTAACTATGTTTCTTACAACAGAATTTTGACCAGACTTACCAAAAAATGCTCAAGTGGTAGGAACATCCGTACCTCGGTATAATAAAATTCATTAGACTAATCTCATAATGAGTGGATTGCCATCATAATCATTAATTATTAATTGTCTCTTTTTTGTGTAAGAAATGTTATACAAAAAAAAGGAAATATTGATAAAAACCATAACCTAGTCGTTTGGATTAACAGGAAGCTATCATTTTACTTTACTTGCCTTTAGTTTTTGAATCCGAACGTAGCAGAAATATTGTATTTGGGTTACGAAAATGGTGTAAATTTCGGTAATATTTTGTCATGAAACTCTTTCTCATTTTGCAATGGGGGTTCCTTGGGGGAGAGGATATTTATACTCTTCATTTTAATAAAGGATATTTAATTTAAAAAGGTTATGAGCATAGAAAAAATGGCAAGAATCTCAACGCTGTCGGGATATGCAAGGAAATTATTATAATATGAGAGGCATTTAAAATTCAAATGGCAATTACATATCTTGGTGAATTTATCTTTAATTTGAGTACACGATTGTACAAAATAACAAAGCAACGCCTAGATGTCCAATTAGCCGTTGAGAAAAAAAAATTACTTTGGAATTAGAACTCCAATGATTAATACATGTGGAGGAATGATATGTGTAATTGAATTACATAACAAATTTTGAATACAGACATCGTTATCAATGATGCTGTGACTTTAAACAATGAAAATAACCTTAAGCGCCATGAATAGAACAAATATACCATTCAAATCTGTACTAGAATGTTTATAAATTATGCCGATAGCTCAGTAGGATTGTTTTTTGATAGTTAGAGCAGAAACTTCTCATTCCAGAAAAGCTTACGGGTAGTTATCTAGTTTCATGGAACGCACATACATTGGACTTTATGATGTAACAGTTTACTATATCAGCTACGTCTTTAGTGGGCGATGATCGAAGGTGGACCCACGGAATGTGAGAACCTATGCCTCACAAGATGGCTGAAAACAACCTAGGTTCGTGCAACGCTTACATCAGCATTACGGACTCTGTCACTGTGTGAATGTCGCATCAGCATTTTATTCAGAATGCAAGCGGAATGAGTGGCAGCGTCAGATTTCAACAGCAGAAGTCTACACCAGAATCGAACTGCAGGATCAGGGTCCCGCAATCTGCAGACTTCGGGATCAGAATCCCACACCATAGTGAGTTCGTCGCTTCTTCCATCTCTCATGCAAACTTTTATCCACTTTTGTAGCATCGGAGGCACATGTTAGATAGCAAAGTCCCAGAATTGTAGTGATATGTTCATTTTGATAGCCTCGCAGCTAGAAATGCTGAGATCACGTGGTACTTCTTGGACATTTCGTTCACGATCTCATATGTGGCGTGGGATCTACGACGTTCTGTACGATTTAGGGACCATTGTGGGTGATGCTGTTAGTCAAAGGACACACATTTTTTCCACCAGGCTCTATGACCTTTCTGTTGACCACCGTCCCTTGGAACCTCTTTCTCCAGGAACTGTAGGAACAGGAAAAACCACCCTGCAGCAGCGTCGGTCTGTCCCGGCAGAGTAACGGCATCTCCAGGTCGTTATCTTCTCGAGAACACGTTTCTAGTGAAGCCAGCACAAAACTGAATATCGCTGTTTCAAATGATATTTGTCCATTCCACTAAAATAAACTGAATACTTTATTGATGATAAAGAAAACATCATCAATTTTGATATAACAGTCACGGAGTTCCACTGATCCATCATGGATAAAATATTATTGAATACTTTATATTTGCGTTACCGCGCTTCTTCCAATCTTGTGTACGTTAGAATGTGGCGATAAGCGTCACATTATAAGTTACTCCTTCTAGATGACTATCCTGAAGTTAAGACAAATCCGTCTGCTCTTTAACCATACAAGAATTACCTAACAGAGAGTGTTTAAGATGGATCCTGACAATTTTGAAGGCTTCGTAATAAAGGATTACAATGATACTTATACCGGGACCATCTATTGAAATTTAATTTTCTTTTTTACGACTATTGAAATTTTTTTACCCATCATTACTAACATAGGAGTTGTTAAAACTAAATGTCATTGTAGCCATTACGAATGAACTAGCAGTTAACCGAGACTTCACCCGCTTGAAAATGAGTTAGAATATACGAGTTTTGATTAATGTTTAGCAACAGTAATAGTAATAAATATTCCATGCAATAATAAACTTACGACCTACAACAAAATCACAATTACTATAATATTTAACTAATATACGATCAATGACTCCTGCTTTAAAATATAAATTTACTTGTTACCGTATTAATTAGTTGATTCTTCATACTGATCTTAGATTCACTACATTTCAATGGAAGCTTTGACTTACGTTTGCCCATCACTTCTTGGAATAACCATTTTTTAAATTTATTTATCGGGACTTAATTTCCTCTTTGGATTTTGTTTAGTTTTGTTGATATGTCGTATTCTCCAGACCATATGCTAACTCCGTGCAAAAATTAATTTAAATCTGTTGAGCAATTAATGAGAGATTGAGACAAATAGTCTAAGCATCCAAATATACATCCAACCAAACATTATTTCATGGAGAAGGTAAACTTCCTGCTTAACCTCATTAAAAAAAAAAAAGAGAAGAAATTGTGATACTCCAGAATTTCGAACTTTTGTGCTTTAGTTGTATTGTGAAATACTATTTAGTAAGATTTACTAATTTACTTAATAAGAGTAATAACCGCTTGCTATGTTTTGCGTTTGTAAATACCGGTAGAAGTACTGCTGAAATATCGAGCGTGGTGGGTGAGCGGTAACGGTCTGGACTCGTATTCAGTAGGAATCCCTGTCTCGCAATTTCCATGTTTTCCCCAGATAACTCCAGGCGAATGGTTCCTTCAAAAGATCATTCCCGAATTCCTTAGCGTTTCTTGCCCCCCGTCACTGAAAAAACTGTGAATATTGATTGGTAAAATCAGAATCTTTGAAAACAGTTGAGATGGAGCCCAAGATTTTGACTGCGGAGAGACCTCCACAGGATTTAATCAGGCATTGTATTTAGTTAAGTGGAATATCACGGTTCTCTCCGTACATAGGTGTCAGCAGTTGTGTTTTTCTAAAGTGGCCTATTACACATATGCAAACCTTGAGTGGTGACTGCTAGGCAACAGTATGAGATTTCACTACTTTCTTTTACTAAGTGGCTGGTATTTAATTGCATTGCAGAATGGAAATGCTGTCTCCAATATTGACTAATGAATTCAGAAATGCTATGGCAAATCTTGATCAGGAGGGCTTTCATAAAATATTAAAAAATGTGGTTCTTCCTGTACGGTATAACTATTTTATATATTCTAACAGAAAGATGTTAATACCCTGTAGAGGAATGTCATGTTATGCCTTTCCATCTACACTTGCACTAATTAAAAATGATACTAGAGTACTATTCGTTAAATTTGTTTTTCACGAACCATCTTTGAAAATGTGGAGTAGAGTAATATTTTCTCAGGTTGAAGAGGCGTGAAGAGGATGTTCCCCACCATCATATCGACACTACCCGAAGTGTTAAACGTTACACGCGGATAAGATTATATCGGTTTGAGTAATATTTCTGACTGACAGTTCTGTAAAATAGATTACGTTTAAAGTAGGTTCATAACAGTAACCCAGAAAAAAGTATTCTAGAAAACTACACGTGATATACGTTTAAAAATTTTGATACTCACGTGGGTAGAAACATTCCACATACCATGCTTTCACTGGTGCGGGATACAGATTGCAATTGAACTATCAGACAATGCTCAGATATCAGACATATAAGTGAAAATCCTGTATGGGAGCAAATCCTATCAACCGCAGGGAAAATTCTGTTCATACACAAGTCGAAAGTTGCATCTAACGATGTATTTTGTCGTGTAAGTTGATATGATAAAATTAAAGAAGCAATTACTTTGTAGTTAACATATTATAGTGAAAAGCAGTGGATACACTATCTGGCCTCTGGAAAGAGTCTCTTCAATAATAGCAGCGCTCAGATTGCAGTGCCAACCGACCCTCGTGAATCCTGATCGCATCATAGTCTTGACGTGTTAACAAATGGAAGCCGATTCGATCTGACCGCACAAAGCCGGGGAGGTCACAGATAGCATCGCAGACGATCAGTGATCTCGGCTCATCCAGGCCCTCAGAAACACTCTGGGATTTCACCTCGGGCGGTGATCTGGTTTCAAACTGATTCGTAGCTACGGCAGCTGCACCACCCGGCGGAGGCTAGGACAGGAACAGAGACATCATACATATACAGACAGCACAGCGCCACAGCATCTTTTATATTTCCAATTTCCTCATCAGTTTCTAGTTAGTTGTAAAATAAAAATAATGGATGAAAATATGACGGAAGCTGTAAGAAAGACAACAACAGATTGAATTGAACCTGGTAGAATTTTTTTTATCGACGTCGAGGTCATTAGAGACGGAAGAGGACTATAGACAACGAACGGGAACTGCCATGTATTTTGAAGGAAGCATCTCGGCCTTCGCCTGGATTGATTTGGAGAAACCATGGAAAACGTAAATCTGGATGCCCGGACGGGGATTCGAACTGTCGTCCTCCCGAATGCGATGCAAGAGCTTTAACCACTTCCCCATCACGCTCGGTGGGAAGATTGATATTATTGCTTTAAATCAGTAATTCTCTTACAACAACCAAGTCGGAAATGCGGTTAAAAACCTTTCAAAATAATTTTCTGTATAGCCCACTGTAAAGGGGTCGGCCATACAGACAGCAAAATAAAGTAAAATGCTAAATCTTAGCTGTAAATGGTCCACTAAAACCACATAATTAACAAACAATGTCTGGTTGGCTGCAAATAGGCCGACCAGACTTAAAAGCCTAACACTAGTAGCACTAGTAGCACTAGTAGCAATTAACAATGAAATACATGAGTGGGTCACTGTAAAATGAACACGCATCTATCTTAAAACCTATGCCGGTTTGCGCAAACACTTTGGGACAAGACCTGCTAATACACAAAATTTTAAAACCTTTACCACATTGCTATTATAATTGTTTAAAATAAGTGACAGATCATTGGCTAGGCCAAAGTCTGACCATAAATCTAAAAAATGACACACAATCACACCGTCAAAGGTGCGCCAGAAGCATCACATTCCGGAGGATCCTCCCGGCGGAGAAGAAAGCTATGTGTCAGAGAACAGTGCCCTGTATGGAAGTTAGGAAGAAGAATAGGCGGGAAGGATGAGGAGCAAGGAACGGGAAGGAATTCGGCCATAAACTTTTGAAAGATTCATCCTGTCTTTCGCCTGGAGTATATTAGGGAAACGATATAAAACCGAAATCTGGATTGTCTTGTCAGACAGGGATGTGAACCCACGTCATCGCGAATGCGAGGCCTGAGTGTTACCACTCACTCCCCACACTCGGTGATACCCTATAAATAGTTTAATGATATAACAGCAAGTCGCAAGCGAAGTCTACATATTTCAACATAGCAGTTCCTATGCCGATTTATTAATGTTGTATTTGGCAATTAGATTCGTGTAATGAGTCTTACGTATAATCCATATAAGATTTTATATAATTTTGCTTGTATTTTGGCTGTTATTTGATCAACAAACGACTGAAAATGGTAATTCACGATCGCTTTTACTATTGTGAATTGTTTCTATTTAATTTCAATTGAAATTTATTTGCAATAAATTAATAATAGGCTGCGCCACAATGACACCCAGTTTAGTGATTTTCATATACTTTCTCATACTAACAGCTCCGGAGAACTTACCGGTAAACAAATTGGTATCTACAGTTAAAATTCGCTTGCTGTGTATAGATAACATGTTCGTAGACCGCCGACGAATAGTTACCGTTCTCAGAGCAAAAGTTCACCATGGTGACGTAATTGGCTGTATGAATTGTCTGTTAAATCTTGCCATTAGTGGATGACTGGTTACATTTATTGTGCACATAAGTCTTTTAAAACTGCGTGTTGCCCTCAATTTCGTTTAGGTGGTCTGTTAATGTGCGGAGTCAACCTATCATGTCACGGTTCACAACCATCAGAAAAAAAGAAAATTAACTCCTCTGAATACAATGAGGCCGTCCGTACGCTGAAACCACGATAGGGACTTCGACTGCGAGAAATAATCAAATCCGACCAACAGGTTATTTAATTTAAATGCGATGGAAAGCTTCCTCCAGTGGCACTTTCCTTCCTAGCCCATTTTCCCCTTTCCTTTTCCCATCTACCTTTTCCCTCTACTAATTTCAACATTAATTTTTTTAGCGTTTTTAGTAAATTATTCATAATTTTTTTTTTTTTTTGCTAAATTATTCCAATCCATGATCCGCTTACTTACAAAAGAAAATCTTCCCACACCTTAATGCCAGAAATCGGGTGCCAATTTGTGATTGTGGTCCTGTTTTCCCTTCCAAGCGAAAAGAGGGAACTAATTAGTGTACAGTTTTTTATCTCATTTTCAGAGTTCCGACTTCATATCAAATTGAAACATACCCTAATGTGCCCCAGGATATTATTGAAATCCTCGCCAAAATGTGATCTCCGTTATTAACTTCACTACAGTTCATCCAGACAGACAGAGAGACAATTTTAGAAGAAGAAAAAAAGTAGTTCCCTTTTGTGTAGTTCACTAAGAATATTTTTTTTTTTTTTACTTTTTCTGTTTCTCCTTTATCTTTCTTTTTTCTTTTTGCTTCTGGCTTTCCCACTCAGCCAACGTCGATGTCACTAGAAGAGAGGGATGATATGGTTGCAAGAAAAGTAAAGAATTCGCTCTTGCCCTTTTGAAGGAACCATCGCCGGAAGTGATTTCGGGAAACCATAGAAAAACTTAACTCTGGAAGGTCGGGCTGCGATTCGATCTCACGTCCTCCCGTATGCCAGGCCAGAGCGGAGTGGCTCACCCGCCAAGCTGTCTCATTTTTTCATTCTTTAAAGTACGGACTTTTCTTCAGGTTACGGTCATATTGGCACGTAGTAAACCACGATCATGGTCTTTGGGCGTAGCGGGGTCGTTGATGAACACACTTACTTTAACGCAACGAAGCTTCATTAAACAGTTCTTACAGTACAGGAGCTGACTCCTGCTAGAAGGGAGTATCGCTTATATAGTAATAAAGACCAGTCTAGGACATAACACTAGTTACAACAAGAACATTCCAGAACAATTTACGCAAAGTTAAAAAATTAAAACATTACACGAGTTGTTGGATTCGAACCCACGACCTTTAGTCCCACAGTCTCTTATCTTAACCACTACACTACAACAGTCTTTCCTTCTGCATGGCCTGATCCTCTTGATGTGCGACAACATTATACAGAACGTAAACATGACACTCAACACGATGGATATATGTATAAATATAATTAACTTAATATTTTTCAATATATTTTGTGCTGTATTAAAATTATGGTAAAAACACGTTACCTAGGACTCTCGTGGCGTCATGAAGAATCCAACAACACCTCACACATCATAATCTCTCAACCTGTTTGGTCTATGGGAGGAAAAAAAAATTCACATACATACTCTTATAAAACATAACCTTCCTTTAGAATTTCAATTAAATAACTTGAAACTGCTGAGGCATAAAACTTAAAAGCTGTTATCTTAAATAAGAAAGAAATATCTCAGAGCCAACCATATTTATATCGTCCAGTCCAGCCTTTCCTTTCGTAAGTCAACTGCCGTTTACTTAGAACGGCAGATATTCATTACGTCAACAGTTAAGTTTTTCATATATATATATGTTTCTGGAGGCAAAGTGGAACATTAAACAGTATGCCTTGTCACTTTTCAAGTTCATAATTTCAACACCTTGTGCAACTTTATAAACTCTAAGAGCACTGATAATATTTAAGAGGTAACGAAGAGAATGACACAGTCCAGTCAAAAGGTCTTATCCCGTGATCACAGTAATTAAATTTTGTGCAGGAGCTAACTTCTTATGCTGGCGTATGAAACCACGCTTCTTCCTGTGTTCCAAATAAGGCTCTCCAAATGGGTACTGATTGATATTAGATTGAAATTGCCAAGGAAATGTAAGATATTCAATTAGACAAAACAAATGGATATTGAATAGCAACATAAGGTAGGAGTTTAAAACAAAATATGTGACCTACTGTGAGTTAATTGAGGATTAGAAGTGAAAAGCGATAAACTTAAATGTCAGACAAAATATCATGACGACAAACTGAAAAAAAGCAATTGTAATACGTGAAGATGAGAGTGAAATAGTTAGTTACTTGTTATATAAAATTCAGAAGGAGGGAAATAATTTAAAACATTTGCTTTAACTTTCTAATATGGAGGTAAAACGATTAATAATACAAAAAATAAAAATATTAACATAAAGTTTTACGTCCGTAATGTTTTTTTTTTTTTTTAACTGCTTAATGTCTCTCTAACAGCGAGGTCTTTTAGAGACGGGAAAGGATGGGGGGGGGGGTGGCCGAGGAATTCGGCCATGGACTTTTGAAGGAAGCATCCCGGCATTTGCCTGGAGTGATTTGGGAAACCATGGAAAACCCAAATCTGGTTGCCCGGATGGGGATTCGAACCGCCGTCCTCCCGAATGCGAGGCCAGAACGCTAACCGTTACACCACCACTCTCGGTACGTCCGTAATGATGTCATAGTTATTTTAGGATTTAAAAATTAATTATCTGGCAACTAATTCTGTTAGTCGTTTAGGTTCAGATTAAAGAAAACATCAGATATTAAATCCAGCTGAACTATCTAAAATAACAGATTTAAGGATAATTTTATGTTTTCCACACACGATAGTTTTCAAAGCCTTGCAGAAAGTCGGTTTCAAACGTTTTACTGTACATTCACGTTTTGTGTGTTCCCGCAGTCATTTTTACACTTGATTTCGTAAATTTATATTTTAGAGTGGTTTGACAAGATCATATTTTTTTATGAATTTAATGTCTACTAATTACTACTTATACTGATAGTCTGGTTATAGAACTATGGGGCTAGTTACTAGAATTACTTTATTTTTGTGCAGCAAGTCGACTCGTAATTCATACATTTCATATGTAATCTACATTCACGAAACACATTACAAATTCACGTTTAAATAAATGACTTCATGCTACACTGATCGCTGGAAACTTTAAATGAAAACAGTAAGTTGCAGTAGGCAATGTTAAGAGTACATGTCATAATAGGACTAATAAGAAGGCTATTCGTTGCGCATTCAGTAAGGATTAGTAAGGGAAAATAATGTTTTTTTGATTAATTACTTTTCATTTTATCGCTGAATTAGAAGTCTAATGAAACTTTCAGCCACGCAATGTACAAAAAAGAAGTTCTTCTACTCTTTACGTTTTCCAAAATTCTTACCACTTCTCCCTTCCTACAAAAGAAACGTTCCATCGCTCTGCAATTTTATTATTAAAAATGCCAATAACGAATTATCAGTACTGACGACATCTCAGAGGTAATTCACTAATTATGTGATATTAGGACTGAAGTTTTCAGCTCTAATTGTAATATACCATGAAGCAGGCTTACTACTCCCGACGGTGCAAATCTATGGTATCGACCACACGGTAGGAGAAGCTACCTTGCACCCCGTCCTCACCCCTCTCTCCCGCCCCTCCGACATTCCCCTACTCCCAGTTTGAGAATCTATGCCATAAATCGTTTTGTGTATTCTACGACGATTCACCTTCCAATATGTCGCTGGTGTAGTTCCCAGTATAACAACCCTGCTCTTGTGGCGTGAGTAAAGACTAATCTTAAAATCCTAAAGCTTTTTGGATATTTCAGAACTGATCTCTCCGAGCCAGTGCTTGTAAAATGTTTCTTTGCATAGCATGTAAAATATAGTTAATCGATTACTGTGAAATTACTATCATAGTAATAAATTACCGGTCTGCTAAGAGATATGCTTCTCTACACCATGTGCTAAAAGTGAGTGATTAAATCTTGACTCTATCTTATTAATCGGCTGAGTAGATTTTTTTTTTTTTTTTTTTTTTTTTTTTTTTTTTTTTTTTTTTTGGGCCTTGCTACTAATAACTTACCGATAACGGACACTCCTCTTAGAAAAAGTTGTTCATATATACAGCTTTCTCGAATTATATGCAGTAATTATAGTCCTATCCCAAAAATTTTAATTATGTTATATAATAGTTTTGCCCTGATCTTCGTTCACAAAAAATATTTATTTTATAGCTAGTTATGAGAAGTTCCTAGCTTAGGCAATTCAACCTTCTAATTTGCAATCAAGGCATAGTCGAGAATATCGCAAATACAGTGAGAAATCCAATTCGGTCACGTCTCTCAGAAGTGAGTAAAACAACTGAAGATGAATTTTAGATTAGTTCCTAATAATACGATACCATTGGTATGTATCCAACCATCCATTTCCACTCTGAGCACTGAGCCTTATGTATTCTGCAGGCTGAATACTGCTCATATGTTTGGATGATCCACATCAAAGAGATCGACATAATTTTGAACCAGACAATGCGGATAATTAGTGGATGTATCAAGACCTCTCCACTGTACTGGTTGTCCTGTAACATCGAACAACCTTCGATAAGACGACTCAATCGCCTAATTGCCCAATATAATAAGATATGTCATAATCTGGATCTGCACATCAACGACGACATGGAAACCAAATTTTATGGACTTAAATCAAGAAGTACAAGCATAAAAACTGAGAGAGAAGTATGGAGATTTGAGTGGATAGCCTCAGCCCTACCAGCATGGCACTTCATGTCTAACAATCAACAGCCACTAAAGGGACTCGATCTTCCCCGCAAGACCTGGGCAGCTTTTAACAGAGTTAGGTCTGGTCATGGCAGATCTGCTTCATCACTGTACACATGGGGAATGAGAGATTCACCGAACTGCGACTGTGGTGAGGAAAACACCCGTCACGTGACATTTGATTGCCCGGTTCGAGCCTTCAGGGGATCACCGATAGATTTCAGAGATATTTAAAATGAAGCTTTACATCGGTAGCACTATGTCGACTTTGAATTTTAACCATAATTTAATCTTACATTTTATTAGTGTGAAACCACTGTCTATAATTATATTATTGGTTATGTGTTATGGCCATAAGATAAATAAATCCGCTCCGAGCATTAACCCACCTTTACACGGTTACTTATTTGCGGACCATTATTTTCACTACTCGGCTTTTCATTTCCAGAAAAAATTCAAACACGCCCTATTTTACTGCTGGGATCGCAGGCCGAAAATTGTTCGAAACCCTATCAAAATCAGAATAGCAGTTTTTGAGTGAATCACTTTCAACGAAACAAACTGACAGACAAACAAATATGTTTTTTTTCTGTTTATCGACTTTTGAATGCGTCATCAAGATATAATATACCCAGGATCCTGAGCTGTATAGTACTTGAAACCCAGCGAAATTTCATCCACTTGCCAATGAGTACATTACGCTCAACGAAATTGAAGTAACTTCTCGCAGTCGCAATGTATACTATTACTTATATAAAAAAAATCTAAAATCTATATAAATAATTATTATCAAATATATCACCGTCCATGGGTACATCGACAACATTCTTTGTGCATCGTGAAATTTCATATATGTGCATCGTTATTGACATTGTTGAGAGAATTCTTTGTTTATTCGCAATTGATGTGTCACATTCGTAGCTATCAGATTGTTGTAGGGCTGTTGATATTTTAAAAAATATCGGATTTTCGAAATATCGATATTTTAAAAAATATTTATATCGGATTCGATATATCGAAGAAAAAGTATCGATATATCGACCCTATTATAAAAAAAAAAAAACAAAAACAAATCATTTTAAAAAAGGGCGAAGTCTTGTGGCTATTTAATGATGAAGAGTTGTGAGATATTTTTCTGAATCAAGTTTTGATTTTCTGAAAAAAAAATGGTTTTTCATGACGTTACAGATAAATCATATTTTTTTAAATTGTGATTTAGCCATTATACTACTACTTTACTAAAAGGAAAGGCATAATGTTTATGATTTACTCGAAGACTTGTGAATCCAGAAAGAGCATCGAGGGAAATCTTGACTTTTGTGAGTTTAAAAGCTCAATAATGCAACATTGTAGAGGCATTTATTTAGGTTGATGTTCTATTATCAGAGTTTGCATAGTGACCAAGTCACTTTTTTATAAGTATTGTTTTATGTGGAATTTAATTTCTTTTTGTAGGTTGATAGCTTATTCTGAGTCTTCTTACTTTTTTGGACCAAATGTTTGCACCCTAGCAAAGATTGTGTATCAGAATTTATCAATATTCCTGCTTACATTCAATTTTCATGTCAAAATACTTTCCTCGACAACGCACGCTCATGTAAAACAACGGGATCGAGTCCGATTCGTTCTGTGCGAGCGACGCCGTGTCTGCATTGTTACCATCGGTGCAGGACTACTTGTAACTTCCAAATTAAATGTAGTAACAAAGTAAAATTAATTGTGTTTTTATGCTTCTGATCTTTGTGCAAAACTGAAATTTAAGCCATATAGCCTCATCAAGAAGAAAGCAATTAACGTACAAATTTTCTCTAGGATGTTTCAGCTTTTAGATTGGCATTGAAAAAACACACTAACTTTTCTTATACTGTTGGCATGAAACCAAGTATGTTTACCAAATTAACATTTTCTAGGACAACTGGATGTTGCATAGAATTATGATGAGAGAATGTCATAGTCATTTAAAAGAGTTTCAAATCCAAAAAAGTTCCAAACTAAGGTCGTGAAAGAAGTAAAATTTTGCACCAAAACTCATGTCAGAAACTTCATTGGACATACTTTTCAAGAGCATGAACTAATGTTTTTCCCGTTGTTTCTTCTACTATAAATGGAGAACTGCCTACATTAATTGAAAATTTCCCCTTCTTTGATATTGCTTTGCAAATGGGTAACGCTTCACCATAATACAATTTTTTAAAGCTGAGATTCTAGGTGAAATGCAGGATTTAGGGCGAGGGGTGGGGGCAAACTGGGGTACTTGCTCTGGGCGATAACTTGAGGGGTGGGGGAGCGGCAAAATCGTGTCCAACAATGCGTTTGGCAAACAGTTAAAGTGATGACATCAATGCGTTTGGCCAACAATGAAGGAGGCGATTCTCGGCTGATTCTCAGGGTCTGGCTGGCAACAATGTTTGAAGAGGCGGCAATCTCAGTTTTTCCTGGGCTTGAAAATATCCTAGAGCCGCTACTGTCAAGGCAGTTCCTTTGGCGTTAACAAATTGTTTTTTAAAGGAACCAATCTATAATAATAAGTTTTTAGCATAGCGCTTTGTAAAGGCAATCCAAAAGTGGTAGATTCTTTTTTCAATTTCTTATCTTAATAAATTCGTAGATGATATAACAAAACTGGCAGTGACATAATTTTGGAGCTCAATTCGTCTGTTGGTATGGAACAAGAAGCGTATCCAATTAGCGCGAAATATTTAACTGTGGAGTGCCAGATACAGGCTTATAATTTCCTGGACATTTCTGGGTCTAAAAAGTATTTTAGCGGTATGTTTAAAGAGTGAACAAAAATGCAAATTAATAAAAAATTCTATTTTAGGTCAATATGCTATCAAACGTATATATAGCACCTCTTTTAAGTTTATTAACTAAACTATGGTAGAAAGTCAACATCAGGTATTATGAATCAAAAGGAAAAATTCTAAACTTAAAACAAAAATTAACCATCTCGTTAGGAATTTTTTACTTTGGTACAAAATCAACATCGGGTATTATCAATCAAAATCTCAAAAATATTAAACAAAAACTGAACATTTCTGTAAGGCTCATTACTTAAAATTAGGCAGAAAATCAGCATCAGGTTTTATCAACAATAAAAAAAATTAGCATCTATCTTTTGCTAAATCAAAATCAACACCAATCAAAATAGATCTTAATCAACTACTTTTAGAATATTTATTATTAGATTTTGCCATTTTCATAAATATTTCTCCGTCACTGCATTGCAAAACTGATAAATTTCTCAGCAAGAGTCTTCAAAATTGATTGAGTTTGCAGTTCAGCCTTGATCAAATCCAGGAACCTTCTGTTTCGCTCTTATTTCATAAATTATTCAACGCGCTAAAAATTGTCTCGTAAAAGTCATTGCTTGTTGGAATTGAAAAAATAAAACCAACTTTTTTTAAAATATTCAAAATGCTTATTCTAAAGAAATTGGCCCAGATTTTATCGTTTGGAAAGTCTTTTGGAAGAACCTGAAAAACACGTTTCAGACATGTGAACTCTGTATAAAGGGAGTTAATGTTAACTGCGTCTAGAATTTTCAAAGTCCCAGAAAATTCAAAGAGTGTTTTCCTGTCAGTTTCAATTCCTCTGATTTAAGGGACATTCCATCCTCCCGCTGCGAGTATGGTGAACTGAGTTTGAGAAAAAAAACTAGTATACGGAAATTCCGGGACAGTAACGCATAATTCCTGGACCCGAGATCAGACACAAAATTCCGGGACATTTCCGGATTTTCCGGCTATCTGGCAACCCTACCCATACCTGGTACATTACAATTAGTATCTTAATGCTAATACTTTTGCATTGATTGAAGACAAATTTTAAAAACTTTTCAAAATGTCGAGACAAGAATTCTAATGAATATTGAATGAGTTATTTTACCTTCGTTTTTTACTTCTCCACAGGCCCGCCGCTAGCTGTTTGAGCGCCCGCGTGCAATAGCGATTACGCCGCCCCCTGTCCAACTACAGCCAGTGGTGGATATAGGAAATTTCCGAACCTGGTCAAAAACCTGTGAGATTGCCGCCCCCATTGTTACCATCCCGAGTGTCGCCGCCGACCACCCGAAGCAGCTGTTGAGCTAAAAAAAAATAAAAAAAAAATGGGTCGCCCGCTACATAATATGCTGCCTTGCACGCCCGCTTACGGCGCGGCGGCTCTGCTTCTCCATGTGCTCGGATCATAAATTGTTTCTTAAAATTCTATCTATGAAAATGTATTGCATGTGCAACACAGGTAATCGTTTTCCCTCCAATAATAACTTGGAATATTCTACGAGGAAAACGGAAAATAACAACTTATTTTTAAAAAATATCGGACTCCGATATCCAGATTTCAATATCGATATATCGTCCTAAAAATATCACTCATAAATATCGATATTTTTTTAAAAAAATATCGATATATCGATATTTTATCAACAGCCCTAGATTGTTGTCCAGAACAATTAGTGTATTACGTATTGTGAAACGTCGCGGAAAAAAAAAACGACTAGGTTTTCCGTTGTGAGTTTTATATATCTGAGGCAGAAGTTGCCTCCTGCCGGCCAACGGATTTCGCCTACCGGCGGACACCGCCTGCCCACGGACTCTGCCTGACCTCGGACTTCGCCTGAAATTGGACTTCGCCTGCCCTCGGGCTTGGCGTGCCCTCGGGCTTCACCTGCCCACGGACTTTGCCTGCCCACGGACTGCGCCTGCTCACGGACTTCGCCTACTCACGGACTTCGCCTGCCAACTGGTAACGCCTGCTCCCCAACTGCTGCACATTCACCGGACACAACAAAATACGGTAACGCTATGGACCTTTCAGACACCAACCCTAACATCCTTCCACCCACTGTCACTACTAGCCCCCACTTCTACACCATGGCTGCATCTTCAGTTATGACTACAACAACCATCAGCACCACCACCACATCCTCATCAATCATCCGCCCCGCCGCATCTGAAGGCATTCATCAAAATCTTCCACAGATAGTTCAGAAACCACCACGTGGCACCAGCTATCTTCAAACTGCCAGAAATAATGCAAAACCCTACGACCAGCCCAAAAGTGGCTCATTACCATCGCCACAAACCTCCCTATCCAATAGTGAAACAACCGCATATGAAATTATGGACACTTCATCATCACCTCCATCCATGTGACAGACAATTCATACATGCCTACTGAAAGGGACCTTCCCTGAATATATGAACAGTAAAACCCTAACCAAATTCATCAAACGACATATACCCAATATATCTAGCCATCAACTTATCCCCACTAAAAACGGTATGATCATCAAGAGCAATGAACCAGACTTCCCCAAGTTAATTAAAAACAAAATTGGACTACCTTCATTTGGCGACAACGCCACCTTAACAACAGTCACCTCATCCCCACCAAAACAACCAACCCCACCTAAAAGCCCTCCTAAACTCACAGCTGTCATCCGTGGAGTAGATCCAACAATAACTGAAGAAGAGGTAGTCGCCGAACTCAACTCGAATGACGAATTACATGTTCGACAAGCCTTACGAATCAAAAAAGCTTAGGAACCACTTACATGATCAGAGGACTAACTGATGACGCAGCAACAATTGATCAATTGCTTAGCAATGGAGCCATAATCTACCATCAAAAACAGAGTGGAACCATCAAAAACCCCTTCCCCCCAACCCACACAGTGTGCACGCTGTCTACAATACAATGACCACCTCCCGGCAAACTGCAAGAACACCCCTATCTGTCCACACTGCAAAGAAAACCACTTCTTAAAAGCTTGCCCAAACCTTCAGAAAACTCCCACATGCAATACTTGTGACCAAAACCATCCTACCTATTGCATTAAATGCAAATTAAAGCCAGTGCCTACCAAAGTAGAACTCACAGTACCCCTCCGACCCATTTATCCTCCCACACCACCCACCAACTCCATCCGTCCTCCACCGACCATAGAAGATATCCTAAGATTCATGACAATCACATTACAAAAGCTAAATCCCTTCTCCCGTGAACACACCCTGGCGCAAATCTCAATTGCAGCAAAAGCTGTCTTTGGAATACAAATAAACGCCACGTACTCTCACAATAATGCCCGCTTCCAATTTCTCCCCCTAGAAACCCTCGTCTAAACCCACCAACTCCACAACTAGAACTATTCTTAATATGCCACTTTCCCACAATAAACTTTTCAATAACATACGATCACTTCCAACCAACAAAAACCTCCTCCTGCATACCCTCACTCAGTGGCGGCCGAAGTGATTTCCTCAGGTAGTGAAAACAACAATTTTTTTCTAGTGGCGGATCCAGGATTTTGGTTTGATTGGGGGGGAGGGGCTAGGATTTGGTTTGGGAGGCTCATTACTCCATAATGCCGCCCTTATAAGAACAGCATAAAAAAGGGTTCCCAAACTCCATGTCGTCGGTGGTGACCTTGGTGCTTTTGGGGGTGGGGTGCGCCTAAGCCCGCTAGCCCTCTCCTTCCCTGGATCCGCCACTGAATGTTACCGCAGCTTACTCATCATCATTGAAGTGAAAGGTGAAAAACAGCTCAGAGTAAGAATCTCGCTATATAAAGATTTGTAACGTGTGAAAGTCTCATTACCTGCAATTATTGCCGGATTAATTAAATGATTTTGAAATTAATCAATGATAAATGTTTTAAAATTGACCAAACGGTAAACATTTAGTGATTAACCAAAAACCGACGAGTTGATTTACAAGCAGTGTTGGATTACCGAAAAGGTAGGACTAGGCAGTAGCCTGGAGCCACTGATTTTTGAAGGCTCCCTGAAAGTTCACTTTTTTCACTAAATAAAAATAATAAAAAATAAAATCATCCAGAATAAAACAATCAAAATTATATGAAAAGCATGTAAATTAATGTTGTTGTTTCATAGTAGTGTACGATAAATAAAAGTAATTTTCAAAATATGATAAATTGTAAAATTCGTTTGTTAATTGAAAAAAAAATATGATAAATTCTATTAGTCATCTACAAAACCTTTTCTTTGAACTTATAAAATACATATAATTAATTTCAAAAACAGAGGGAATCAAAATTTTTGAGAGTGCTTAGGACCCCATACTTTCTTATCCGGCACTGTCTTCGATGACCACGACGGCAGTGGGACACATTTCTCTTAAGAATCGTTTCCTGTTACGTGCATTCATAAACTTATGTAATTCTCCTTCAGAGAATCCAAGGAAAAAAAAAACAAAACAAAAAAACAATTTTGCCTGCTCGCATTGACAAAGCTTCTAGGGCAGCGTATCCAAACCTTTTTCAACCCGAGGACCAGTAAATTTTCAAAAATAATGCTGAAGGCCAATAACTCACACAGCACTAATTTTTTTTCTCCTTTTCGTTTCAGCCGACTATGGACGACAATTGCGCAACTTCATTTTCCTCTTCTGAGTTTCCTTCCTCCGTCGCTAGTCACCTCCGCAAGTTTTACTCTGTCTTTTTTAATGTCTTCCACCCTTGGCCTAATTTTATTTTGTTGTTTTTAAAATGTACCATTATAACATAATAAATCTAAAACCACGTTTTGAATCCTATGAAAACGCAGATATAAAACTGGATGTGAACTATTAAAAGTTAATTACATGTTAATCAGACCAAACCAGATAAATAATAATGTTACTACAGGATGGGCGCTACACTATACCACCGGCCTACATACACAGACCAAAATAAAAGACGCTAGACCGTATGCCTTTTATTTTTATTTACTTCACCACTGGCGTTACCAATCTTATCAACTATCGCGGTTCCTCATACCAATTTAAAACCCTTAGTAAACCGTCATTTACTTAATCTCTAGATGCCACATGAAAGTGAATAGACTGTTGTAGAAACAATGCTGTTCTATCTCATCTTGGAAATGCAACATTTTTGCCGGGTCATTGAAATATTCAAGGCTTTTAAATGTTGGGCATACGAATATGGTACCAGAATTTATGATATTATGCCTGTGGAACTCCTGAACTATGTTCGCGGACCACCAGTAATCAGCGAACAGGCTGAAGCACTGTTCCATTGGATATTTAGTTGAATGCTACAAAAATGGCAGCTGCTGCACTCTGCCGGCAGTATTACTAACTTTATCGAGCTGCAGCGTGTGACAGAACGAAGTTGTCTCCATTCCCCATTAACAAAGCGAACCCCCGACCTTGCATATATCCACGAAAACGCTAGAGCGCATGCGCGATCTGTGCCAACCAAGATTTGTCTCCACGACAACGAAACAGTTCACTGATGTGGCCAACAGATGGAGTTCATTACTTTCCCTAGCTGTAGAGTAGAGAATGCTGCATTTATAAATATTTATTTTTCTTTCACTGCATTTATTTTTTAATTTATTTATTCATGATTAGAGGTAGTGACATGTCACAGTGGCACTACGTCTAGAGCCGCCACTGCCCTCACTACACACGACATCCATTGCTTTATGCTCAATGAAACTTTCCTCCAACCCCACCATCACATCCGTATATCACCCTACCAGCTCACCCGAATCGACAACCCAGCACCTATAGCGCGCGGGGCCGTGACCATTGGCTATAAGCATCATATCCCCATCAAAATACACCCACCACTCAACCATCCATCTGAACATATCATAGCCACAGTCTTTCTCAAATCCCTCACAGTCACCCTTGTCACCATATACATTCGACCTGGTGTTCCTCTCCCTTTAAATTTTATATCATATATAAATAAACATTACAGCTCATACATCATCATGGCAGATATCAATATCCATAGCCGCACCCAGCAAGAACTTCATCAATTTCATAACATCATAACCGCCATGAGAGGTGACATCATTAACATCCCATTACCCACACGGCCCGAATCAAACACAACCCCTGACATAGTTATAACATCTCCCAATATACTAACCCGCGCCACTCTTCATGTACTCGATCCAATCGGCAGTGATCACCTCCCCATTATGCTTTCCATCCAGTACAATGCCCCTATTCAAAAGCATTCATTTGGGAAAGTTATTCCAGTGAAAACCGTTTAATTCATCATTACCTTTTTTAAAGGCACACCGGTGTGGTGGATGAGCCGTTAACTCTCTGGCAAGGCATTCGGGAGGATGTGAGTTCAAATCCTCAGCTGGGCATCCAAATTTGTGTATTCCACGGTTTCCCCAAATCAGATGAATGGCGGGATGCTTCCTTTATACAGTCCATGGCCACATTCCTTTCCGTTCCTTACCAGTCAAAACAAGCCTCTAATGACCTCGACTTCGACGAGACGTAAAGCCATAAGTAAAATTGAAAGTATCAAAGCACAGTTCTTGCTGATAAGTCGTTTATGGAATCATGTATTTGCAAGAAGATTAATATGTCGATCTTGTAGTGTTATGGGATCCACTACATTTGTCAAGGTGGAGCCACCTTTCGTCACCGTGTGTGTGAATGGTGTGAAAGAGGCAACAGCTGCCATCTATGTGCAGGTTTTTAAGAAGCCACTTTTGTTCTATTGTCCTGCTTCAAATACCGGGAATTTCCCACCGGATGCAGCACCCTGATTGGCAGAGCTGTGGTGGCGCGCCAACTGACATCGTGGGTGGACGAGGACAAAGGGACCAGCTACGGGGGCTGCCCACTGAGGAGGAAGCTGCAAGCGGCCATCAACAGGAGCCGCCCCCAAACCAGCACAGAGAAGATCACGACGCCACCAAGATCGACGAAGGATAAGACCACCCACGGCCATCTGACCAAGCATAACCACTTAACCAGACACGTTGAGCATCTACACAACAACCGTTGTCAATGCCAGCCACAAGAAAAACAACTAGGGATGGTCGTACAAATGCTCACGCAGTTGTTAACTACACTCATCCCCACCAGGCGATAAGAATAAGCAAGGGTTTCCCTCTAAGGTCATTATATAATGGCCAAAGCCGGGTTTTTCCCTAAAGTGTATAATTTGTTCCCAAAACCAACCAATATGTTACAGTAGATAAAGCTACAGACAGTAGCGGGGCTACATAACGCCGTTGAGGCAGCGAAAAAAAAAAAAAAAAAGACACAAAGGGACTCGTCGCGCGGAGAGACGGGGAGGAGGACGGTTTTGGTGATACGCAGCAGCGTCTAGTTCAAGTGTGATGTGTAAAATCTGTGAAAAAGTGTTTCATGTCAGGCGTCAGTCCATCTCAGGGTCAGAGTAAGGCTGATATTTTTATGTAACGTATTAGTCGACGGAAGAGTTTCTCCAGCACGCAGGCAACAACACGGTAATGTGCTTAAAAAGAAAAAAAACTTTATCACTGCATTGACATTTTCATGCGACTGCACCTGAAACGACCAGGGAATTTTCTCATGAGCCAGTTTATTATTGCTTTATCCGGACACTGTCATTTATTTTTACGTTTCTTGTACTAAGAAATACATACAAGGCATCCCATGCTGGAGCAAATTTTTCTTATAAGAATTGTAATTTAGTGTTCTTTTCTTTTTTTCTTTTGTGCATATTGTGAATAAATATTATGTAGTTTTAAACAGAAATTTTATCCCAGAATTATTTTAAAAATAAAAATTAGTATTGAATAATTAAATAACGGTTTGTCAATGGTAAAAATCAAGTTAATAATCACTAATTAACGAAAGAAATCGTTAGAATCTAGAGACTGATTTCTGACGAAATATAATGAATTTATTAATTTTATTCTCCAGGCTGCCTTATATGGATATTTCATCTCGCTTATATGTAAGTATTAATCTTAATATTGAGAAAATAATTCTTTATAACTGGGAGACAGTATCTTTTGATAGTAACATCACAGGCAGCACGGTGGATAAATGTCCTAAACACATGCAAACACTACTACGAAGACAAATTTTTAATATCATAATATAATTAACTATTTAACAGCTGTTATTAAATATTCGTAATACTTATTGCTTTTAAAATTGTAGCCACCGGAAACTAAAAAAAATATATATTAGGGAAATTAAAATGAATTAATCTCTGTGGAATTTCACCGGGTGGCCGAGAAAAATAGGTCGACCGTCTAAGTGATACGATAGTGATACCATAAACTTTCACTTATTAAATCTAAAATTTGTCAACTAATGAAACTGAGTCATAATATCCTAGTGTACTATAATTACGCAGCAGCTTTTACAATGAAGTACCAAAAGAAGTGGAATAGGTTTTTTTTTTTTACTTAAGGCTTTACACCTTTTTGACGTCGTGGTCATCAGAGGGAGATGGGACAAGTGACGGGTACGAATTCGGTAATGGACTTTTGAAGGAAGAATTCGCCTGGCGTGATTTGGAGAAACCATGGAAAACCCAAATCTGGATTCCCTGACCGGGATTCTAACCGGCGTCCTACCGAATGCGAGGCCAGAGCGTTAACCGCTCGCACACCACGCTCGGTAGTTTTGTAGGAATATGTAAATATCCAGACAGCAGTAACACCGCGGGAGAAACGTATAAATGCGCGGTGCAGCGTTGATTGATGGCCGCAAGACTTGAATTAAATTAATGACTGGGACCAGCGACGTCTGCGCAGGCAGGAAACACTGCGGTAAAGAACAGCAACTCTCAATGTGGGACGTACGACAGACGTGTCTCTGAGGACAGTGCAGCGAAATTTGGTGTTAAGGAGATATGACAGCAGAAGACCGACGTGACTGTGCTATCATATCGCCATAAAACTGCAGCACCTCTTCTGACTCCTGAACACATCGGTTGCACCATAGATGAATAGAAAAAGGTTGCTTGGCCAGATGAGTCATGATTCCAGTTGGTAAGAGCTGATGGTATGGTTCGAGCGTGGAACAGGCAGCATGATGCCATAGATCCAGGTTATCAGGAAAAGTACTGCGCAAACTAGGGGTGGCTCCGTACCAGAATGAGTTGTGTTAACGGCATCGACGGGGACTTCTGGTTAAACTGAGCCGACCATTGGCTGCTGCTTGAAGACCATTTGCAGCCATTCATGACCTTCATATTCCCAGACAACGGTGGTATTTTCGAGGACAACAGTTTCACAATCGTTCATCATAGGTTTGAGGAACAGTCAAGACAGTTTCAGATAATGATTTGGCCACCTTGATTGCCAATCAAGGATCCAGTCTAACTTAGCTGGGACATGATTGAATGTGTGCTGCACCGGCAACACTTTCCAATTATGGATGGCTCTGGAGGAAGAGTGGATGAGTATTTTTAAGGGAACTTCTGACGAATTGTTAACTTAATGACACTTCAGACTACTTCACTTCGTCGGGCAAAAGAGTGTCACATACAATATTGTCATTCCATGACTTTTCGCACTTCAGTGTGCACTATTTAATGGGTAATTTAATTTTTTTCATTTGTTAAATAAAATTTTTGAACATCACTAAATTATAATCCAGTCACTGGCCATCTTACCATCAAATGCAAACTTTTAACTAACCTTATGCAGGAAATCAAAGGTTGTTTTATTATTCTAGTAATCTCTTCTATATACCACGGAAAACTCATCACCAAACACGCTCCCAGACTCTTAAGCAATCTATGCACTATATTCATAAACATTTCTCTTCAACCGTCTCCTCTCTTATAATGATGCCAAACCCACCAATGTATCGTACAAACAACTGACTCAGTTCAGAATTAATTTCTGCAAACAAATCTAACAGCTCTTCTTTCCATCGTTTTCAACGTCTGCATTTTGAAGCTACAGATTGGATATTAATCCGTTGTACTACATCAACGGCAGTACTATAATTTTTTGTCCCGATTTCTCAGCTGCGTGAGTGGTCTTGTGACTCGGAGATTAAGGCGTCTGACTGGAAATCGATAGGTCCCTGGTTCAAGTCCCGGTATCGCCTGCGATTTTCAAAGACACAGCTCTGACGCAGCTTGCTGTATGATGTGAAGTAGGCCAGAAACATTCGGCGGTTCGAAACATACGTTCAGTTGTAGGTCCCCTATACCATGTTAGTTTAGTTAAGTCCCGGTATCGCCTGCGATTTTCAAAGACACAGCTCTGACGCAGCTTGCTGTATGATGTGAAGTAGGCCAGAAACATTCGGCGGTTCGAAACATACGTTCAGTTTTAGGTCCCCTATACCATGTTAGTTTAGTTATTTGGTAAAGACAAGAAGCGCATTGCGCGGCGATTCGTAATCCCTGTCAACTGGCGGCTGAACAAACCTTCTGGATCTCTATCCCAACAACGCCATACAATAATTTGAATTTGACCTCACCTTCCTTGTACATTCCATCATAATGCTAGAAAATGTGTGCAGAATTTCTCTAAACCTCTGAAACTTTTCCAATGATTCCTTCCAGATAAGCGCATTGTCAAACGATATGTCAATATATATACACTTTAAACTTTCAACAAACAATTTTTTCTTGATTTTACAGTAAACATACCATCTTTTCCATTCGATACCCGGAAAGCATGGTAAAAACCGTTATACAAATTTTTTTTATTTTTTATTTTTATTTGTTCTGTGAACCTGATTCATTTGCTGTTTACCTTCAACACATATACATATATACATTCATAAATCCGATTACCGACAATAATGCTAACAAATTATTTTCCAGTCAAAAGACCAAAATTAATTAGCATTAACTTTCAAGTTGCGAACCAAAGTTTTTATCCATCACAATCATTCAGAGTCAAGGCAGTCCTCTCGGTAACTGTGGCGGAAATTTTAAAATTCAATCCACTTATTTTTCTGGCATCAGTCTTTCAACTGGTTTGACGGAATCTTCCATCCATTCCTATCTTGCGCTAACCTCTTCATCTCAACATATCCCTCATCCCCTGCGCCCTCAATTATCTGCTTCATAGATTCTGATCTCTTTCGTCCTTTACATTACCTTCGACTGTTCCCTCCACTAATAAATTAAGCAATTCTGCATGTCTTAAAGATGCAACCCACCATCCTATCTCTTCTTTCTATAAGCCTCTTCCACAAATTTCTTTTCTCTCCCACCATTCCCAAAACTCGTTCATTTCGTACTTTATCCGTCCGCCTTATTTTCGGCATCCTTCATTAGCACCACATTTCAAATGCGTAAGTTTTCCTTCTTTCTGGTATTTCTAAACTCCATGCTTCACGACCATAAAGTGCTGTCATCCAGTCATAGAATTTTAAAAAGTTATTTCTGATGCCTTGATCAATATTTGAAACTAACAGATTTCTCTTTTTCTTGAAGGATCTTTTTGCTGTTGCTATTCTGCTTTTAACATCACTCCTGCTTCGGTCATCAGTTGTGATTTTACTTCCAAAGTAGCAGAATTCACTTATTTCTCCTGTCGATACCCTTCCCAGAGTTGAAGGTCATTTTAACACCGCTCGAAAGTTCCAGGTGAACGCGGGATTTTAACCGGGACCTCTCCGACCCCAGTTGAGGGCTCAGAAATTGAGCCACCAGGCCTGAAGGGCTGGAAAAGGGCTTCAGTAACGGATCCTTTTATCCAGATCGGAAGATAAAGAAATACCGAGCCGAGTTTATAGACGTTGTTCCCCTGACAGCGGCTGTGATGTTAATCTGGCGACCTCAGCAGGTGTTGGGTCCCGTCCCGTGTACAGCTGGAGGCGGCACAAGTTACAGACACGCCCGTCGGGGCCGTTTATGTTAATGGACCCATCTTCAACTTCCAAAGTAAATATCTCACTCCTTTTTATCAGTTTTTCCTTCAGAGCTCCGAGAAGTTTTAATGGTGTCTCGTTAGTTTTTGATGATATCAATCTAATTTATGACGGGCAGTTTTCACACATCTTTGAACAAGATACTTACTTTGAAGAGTAAATGTAGACAGAAAACAGTATGTTAATCTCCTTCTTAAAGTGCCGACTCGAATAACGTAGGGTATTAACCTATTACATTTTAAAAAGTTATAACGGAATCAAAGTTTGTCTTTGTGTTTTTCCTTAATTATGTCTTTAGTAGGACTTCTAAATGTTAAGAGAAGCTGCTGATCTCCTTACCGATATAGACCACTTAGAAAAAGAGTGAGGGAAGTTTCTGAGATTGCGAACTTTAAAAAGTAACACAAAAAGAGTAAATTGTGTTCAGAAAACTGGCATCCTTTCATGCAAATCTGTATTGAGATTTTGTTAAACAGCTGCAGATGTTGATGTACGATTCGAATAGCTATTCCACTGTTATTAGTTTTCAGTTGTTCTACGTAGTAAAGTTAACATTTATACACATAATAATAGTCTAACGGGGGAAAAATTAATTTCACCTTGACGTATGGAAAAGGAATAAAATTAATTTAAAATCTGTGTCGTTCTGTCTGTTTGGATCAACGTTAGTCGTTCAAAAACTTTTAGTGGTTTTTTGGATAATGTATAGTTCCTGGTCCTGAGGGTACATTAGAGTTATGTTCCATTTTGATGTGTAGGCACAAAACTGTAAAATTAAAGATGAAACCGTTCAGTTACCGTTGATTTATTTTGATGTCAGAAACATACAATTTTACACAACAACAAACACCAAATTATACTGTACCAAACCTTGTTCACTAATCGCTATCATCCGTTCTTCCATTTGTTGCCCTTTCATTGGGCCGTTTGGATTGGGACATATCGTCTTTCAACATTACTCCTCATTCATATTTAGATTGTGCATTATTGTGATTGCAGGTTTGTCTTAATTGTTGGATATATAATTTGTACTATAAGACAGAGAGGAATTTTATGAGTGTCAATTGCATTTTGTATTGGCCTAATGGTCTGATAAGTATGTTCGTCGAATTCTTGGTAGATTTTTAGAATGCTGCTGCTCTATCTTGAAATCGTTGTTTTATTTTCTGTATATTAGCTGCTTCATGTAGGTCGTCTGTAGGAAATAACATTGCAAGATGCAATGCTCTTTTGAGAACCAGATTTTGAATGACTTGTAGTTTGCTGATGAGAGTATCGCTACCATAACCCCATATGGGACCTGCATACTCTATTACGGATCGGACTAAACTACATTAAATCATAAACGCCTACCTGCGGTGCCAGGGATCAATTTTTCGAATATGATTAATGCAATAATTACAGGTCGGATTTAGTTATCTCTCGCAGTCGAAAGTGGCATCATACTGTTTAAATAAATTAAATCATTTTTTTGATATATCACGATATTATTATATTTGAATTCAATGTGCTATCGGAATATAAAAATTGTGTGCAAAAATTTTGCTTCTAATTTTTGAAGGGTTACTGTTAACTCATGAAGCAGAAATCATATGAGACTTTTGTAAATTGCCTTTCGAGTAGCTGTAACTCCAAAGAACTACAGTATCTAATTAAGTGATTACCTCCACTATATGTCTCGGTGTTTCCACAAAAAATGATTACGCTCTGCCGCCCTCGTCGTGGAACCAAAGATTCCATCAGGTACTACCATGCTCATATTAATCCGAACGACCTGAATCGCACATCGCTAAATTTCCTCCTGGAAATTATTCAACCCATTATACACAACTGCAAAGACAGTCCTATACCCGGTAGGTGGTACACTCATGTTACTGTGAAAAATTGTCACGTACTCGACCCACAAAAAACGGAATACATTTCAGTTTATTCGTTTCATAAACTTGATTAGTGATTACAGTAAGGCAACAAATGTATTACACAGACATTAAATTAGTTGATTTGTACTTTTTTAATTCATTTGAGAGTTATTTAGTGTCAATAACTAGTAAAAAAGTCACCGCTTTCAAACAAAATGTTAGTTTTTAACAAAAGGTAGGACACGAAACAATTTATGTATTACATTCGTCTTCAAAAACATAAAATAACAAGAAATTTAATACAAAAAATGATTTTTGCCCTGGATTTGAATTTGTGGAAACGTTACAGAACCATTGGATGCAGCTGTTTGCTACATGGCACATAATATATTTACAAAATTAATTACTTTAGTATTAATTTAACGAATCTACTTGCCCTAACGTTCTGTTATCCGGTTCTACTCATAAGTCTGTTTTTGAACCTACAGAACGTGAAAAAAAAATCATGAACTTAAAGAATTATTAAATAAATATTGCCGGTAGCATGAGATGGAATCAGTGAGAAATGCGTTCTTAAAAAAAAAAAAAAAAAAAAAATGTTTGTAGATGTATTTTAGCGAAAGAAAACTGATTTTCTCTCACTACAACCAAGAAAAGATCCTTAAATCATTGAACATTCCTACCTTTTTTTTAAAAAAAAGTTATAAATAAAGTTAGATACCAGCTTTTTCAGGATTTGATTGAAAATCAACTTCATTAGTGAATATGGCAAAATTTTACACATTACACTTCTGTATTCGACTGCCGATGTAAAGATGGAAGGTATATCAAAAAATGATGGACTGAAAGCTTGCGTAATTAACAATATTGTGCGACTATTGATGGTCACGAGTGGAGTTAACTTATTCTTGTAGGCCAACCTCTTAGTCCGATCTAATGCTAATATTACTCCTACTCCTCCCGCAGGTAGACGGTAAAAAATTCTCATTGAAGTAAAAAAATAAAACTATAATCCGGAGCAAAAGATAAAAAAATTAAAACAACTAAACATCAATAGTGAATGGGTGAAATATAACAAGTTGATTATAACGCCTAGTTTAATGATGTACAGCAAACATATTTTTTTTAACGTGTTGTTTATTGAATTTAATGCTTCAAGGAAGTAACAGGACAGTTCTGCAACGCGGAAAAATGTTGCCGAACGAGTAGTTATGAGCTGGTAAATCTCTAACGCTGTGGGTCGCTCAGATTGGCCGATGCCGAGCAGGAAGATTAGTGGCTAGGAAGCGCCCTGTCTCGCGGAAGAAAGGTACGCGGTTCGAGTCGGGCTTCGGGCACGAGTGGTTTAATGAAGTGTTACGTTCCCCTCGTGTTTCCTGTATGTCAGGAGACTAATAGCACATGATTCACTGATTGGGATGTAAAAATATAAGCTTTGTTGCCTGGATAGATCAAATAATCCAAATTCCTTTTTGTCATTATCTTTTCAGATGAGTCTTTAATATATCTTTTGTAATGACACGGGAAATATTAGCTGTGTAAGAAAAAATTTAGGCCTCACTAATTAAGTAGGAAAGATTCCACGTTCACTAAAGTCATTCTGGGAACTCTACGAAAACCGAAGTCTCGATAGCTGTACCGTGAATTCAAAATTGTTACTATCTAATTTCGATGCAAAAAGTTATGAATCACCTACTACATTCGGATTTTCATTCCTGTATTTGGTTTGCAAGTGGATCTCTGAATTTTTTTTATGATAATAGAACCATAAAAACACAGAATGATTCCATGGAAGGTATAACTCAGTCTTTTAATTGAGGAATGCTAGTAAATGTTTTGATACAATTTCAAACACGTCTGCTTATCAGTTGTTGAATGTAATACAATTAATACATCTTTGTATCTATAGATTTTGATATACTGAATCCTGTATATGGTAATGTATCGTTAAAGCTGGAATTAAAAGCCGAATTAATTTCATAACTCTGGAATTTGTAAAACTTTTAAACACTTCATAAAAATCAGCTTGTAAATGTTTGTAATGTCAGTGATCATCTGTTTTATATTTATTTGAAATACTGAAAAAAGTACGCTTCACACTGGAACTAAATTATTGATTGGTATTCATTTACCTAATCTAACCACAAAAGATTTGGTTTTCACTATCTCAGAAGATCGAAATTTAATACACCGTAGTCATATTAACCAACAAACATTTGGAAAAAAGAGGAGCGCTTGTATACGAATCTTACGTTCAATTCATCCGGAGCAAATTTTTGTCAGTTACCAAATTACAAGAAGATTTCGTCCAAAGGTAAATAAATAAATAAACAATGCTAAAAGAACTTGCTAA
>JARYHS010008075.1:152124419-152184501 GCA_031002005.1 Vandiemenella viatica
ACGGGCAAACTGGTGGTTGATGAGCGATATACTATTGCTTCTTCTTCTATTTAACGTGCCCCCTTTTCATTATCTTATAGCGGATATCAATGTTGGTATAACAATCAGCAAGTGTTGGTTTCCTGTGTCATGTCTTTTAGCTTCACTTTTACGTTCTTTGTTACTTAAGTTCTACTGTAATTGTTCTATAAGTACAATAAATTGGGCCAAATCCATTATAACCTAGTATAAAACACGCAAGTATCGTTGCCTTGCTTCAAATTAAATTTCTTTTTTCTTTCGCTTTAAATAATTGAATCCATCTTAGCATACAGATTCTATCTCGGTTGTATGATGGCTGCACTAGTTAACAGGAAGGATATTCAGGAATAATAATATCAGGTCAATTCTGATCTTAGATCAGGAATTTCAATGTGTACTCTCAGCCTTTATCGATTCAAAGACGCGGCAGTGATGCCCGACCGGGGATTCTAACCCGCGTCCTCCCAAATACGAGGCCAGAGCGTCACCGCTCACCCGCCACGCTCGTTTAAAATAAACTTTTTTTTTATTTTTATTTTTTAACAGGCAGCGTGATGAATTTTTTCCAGCTGATTAGACACACCACAGGACAGACATGACATTCACAAACACAACGCTTAAACACCACGGCTGGACTCGAAACGGCGACCTTCGGCACCTGGAGCCAGCACTCTAGACCCTGTGCTACCGAGGCCGGCAGAAAATACACTTATCACACAGAAAGTTAATTGTTTCGCCAACAGATAACAACACAGACGGGTTAAGTAAGCAGTGTCTAACAAATCCATTTTGAAGTCAAGGAGACACAACTCTTTTCTCCCATCCATAATACCTATGTCTTGTGCCAACGTGGTCCTTACACGGCCGGATCGAGATAAATAAGTCATCTTTTATTGCAACATAGACGTTCTGTGTTTATGCAGTGGTCCTAATGTGCAGACTTAAACTATGACAACATCTTTGTTAATTTGTAAAATATAACTTTCTGTTGGCACACCAAAGTTTCTGAAAGGATAGTAAAGATATCTAAACCGAGCGTGGTGGTGTAACGGATAGCGTTCTGGCCTCGCATTCGGGAGGACGGCGGTTCGAATCCCCGTCCGGGCATCCAGATTTGGGTTTTCCATGGTTTCCCCAAATCACTCCAGGTGAATGCCGGGATGCTTCCTTCAAAAGGCCATGGCCGAATTCCTTCCCATTCCTTGCCCCCATCCTTTCCCGTCTCTAAAGACCACGTTGTTAAAAAGGGACGTTAAACTGTTACAAAAAAAAAAAAAAAAAAAAAAAAAGATATCTAATTTAAAAAAAAAAAATATCAGTTGATAGTCACTGGGAACTGCCGAAGAAGTGAAAACTTAAAACTTTG
Organism: Vandiemenella viatica; assembly: GCA_031002005.1. Classification (NCBI taxonomy): domain Eukaryota; kingdom Metazoa; phylum Arthropoda; class Insecta; order Orthoptera; family Morabidae; genus Vandiemenella; species Vandiemenella viatica. The sequence continues at coordinate 152,125,807 of JARYHS010008075.1, forward strand.
ACTATCACAAGCGCAACACATCATCCTTATAGCAACAGATACACTAAATAAAAATAATACCGTGTGCTCGTAGTGACCTGGTGACAGGGTTTCTATTGTCTGCGCATTCCGCTCCTGTCACAGCCGCCTTAGCCTAACACGGTTGTGCTACCTGCTACAGGGGACCTTCAATTGAACTTGAAATGCGAACCACGGAAGCCCTCTGCTTACTTCATATTACACAGGAGGCTGTGCGAGAGGTAAAAGTCGGGTTAAGGGCCTATCAAAATCCCCGCGGAGACAGAGATTCGAACCAACGACCTTCCATTCCCCAGTGAGACACCTTAACCACTGATCCACCACACCGCAACAGATGTACTGTAACATTAGCATGTCGGTGACGCGTGCTCATATTAAACCCATCCAAAAATCGCCCAAAATGCCTAAAGAAGTTTTCACTTCAGAAACTAAAAATCTATCTTAGTCTACAACCCGAAGTTCTCGAAGGAGATGAACAGTACCAAGCTGTTGTGTCAGAGGCAGTAAAGCCGATTCTTTTCCCCAGGGGACTACAGTTTATGGCCGAAAGCCATTAAAATAAATAAATAAAACGTGTAATCAGAATCACGGAACGTCCTGGCTTAGCTCATAATCACTCAATTGCTGCAACAATGACATAACTAAAAAAACGAGCTGCTTGAGTCACAGTCTTAGGATGAACCTTTTACATGTATATTACAACTGGTACTATACATTTTCTCTTCTTTTATATTGTATTCTTTCAATAAAACATGCAGATAATTTTTTTTCTAGTGAATGCATAAAGTTATTTCACATGAAACACTTTCATTGGTCCTCCTGTAAAACTGACTTTGAGTTATGGCACTCTTGCAGCAAATGAGAGATATAATCAAATACAATGTCTAAAAATTCTTGCTCACCACAGGATTTGAAACCGCAACTGGAGAGAAAACTTTCGGGAGTAAGCGCCTTAGCCGCTGAGCTACCAGACCACCTTGACTTGCAGTATACCTGTGGTAGGTACTATCAAACTCGGATAGAAACTGTGGGTTTTTATGAACAACGTTGACAGAAATTAAGTGAGGGGGGAGGTTTTTTTTTTTTTTTTAAGTTCCGGCAAAATCGGATAAAAACTGTGTATTTATATGAAGACCATTGAAAATATATATATATATATATTAGATACTAGTATAAACTATACATTCATGGCTGTCCAAGCGCAACAACAACACGTCATAGTTATAGCTATATATATACTGTTAACATTAGCTTGTTGGTGATGGGAACTCATTAGATTTTACCCATCCATAAAGCGTCCAACCTGCATATTATACGCGCAACACGTCACAGCATGTCGGTGACGGGGTGTAGCGAACGCATAGATTTACCCCCGTCCAAACATCGCCTAATGCGCCTATAGACGTTTTCACTTCAAAATCTGTTCGAGATTGGATGTTTCGGGAACTGCTGCGCGGGTGTTAAAAAGCGCGGACCACTGGCAGCCGGTAGGGTGTCGGTGGGGTTCCGGAACAGGAAGTGGCGGTGCTGCGGAGGAAGAGGTCGGCCGCAGCGTGGCGCGTCACTTCCGGCGCAGCCACCGTGAAATGGCGTCGCTCTGGCCCCCAGCAGGACGTCTCGGATGACTAATGGGCGGCCCTGGAAACTGTGTCACCAAGACATCGCCAACTGCGCCAGTCTGCGCCTAGGAAACTCGGGCCTTACTCAGGAAGTCGAGTATCGTTTTACAACATGTTCTCCACTTGCTGTCCCGCTCTGAATAGTCCTCATCATTTGTATCAGGCACGAAGCTTCGTGGGGGTCCGGTCTTCACGGACTCATTTAAGACCGGCCAAAGACATGGGTCATTTTTAATTAAGAGTTGTATTCATATAAAGCTGTCCTCAACATCATACACATTAATCGTAAAAAAGGAAGCGACATACAGACCAGCAGATTGATAGGTATCTCGCTAATTACTCTTTCTTCTTCAGTCCTGTCGCGTTCACCATGATACGTAACTCGTTTATAAAAATGAAATTACGAATGCAATATGATTCACATTCAACTTTGTTTATTTTCCTTTCCAAAGACACTAGGCGCAAACGTAAACAAATGCCCCAGCGATTATACAGTTCAAACAACTATTACTAACAATACTTTCAATACTCAAGAACTCGTCTCTGTCGTTCGCTTTATTGAAAACTCCAGAATAACTCAAAGAATTCCGACATACGTTTCTGGAATTCTAACTATTAAAATCACATTAAAAACAATCTGAATTAATACAAAATCATTCACAATCATTATTAAATGCGCAGAAATTAAAATTGTAGATATTTACACACAAAGTTACTCACATAAAAGAGTCCAAAACATTGAAAATTGTACTCTAAACATCGCAGCTCCCCTCAATACTTAGAATTACAAAGTTTTAACCAATTTTTCATGCATAGTACTGTCCTTGAACATTTTAAATAGTATCTACATGGTTTCATTCCATAAAACAATGTTCATTTACACAAATTCACAATTCACTGCAAAAAAGTATATTCAAAACCATATTTACTAAACTCCCCGCTTTCTATAAATAATTCTTTACATACAATTTCATTAGAGATCTGAGTAGGCTATGAAGGCCGTTATAAGATGCTCGCTGAGTACCCTTGAAGCCTGAGTTGATATTTTGTATTTATGTTCATTTTGGCCAACTAGGACCACGTTAAGGCTTTGTGTAGCTCGAATTTTGTTATAGATGTGTACACATCGTGAATACAACTAGGATTGTTACCCGTAGAGGGGACCTACAGTTTAACGTGGAGTCCGGCCAACGGAACGTCCTGGAGTAGCTCATATGATCAATCACAACTCTCAAAACTCCTGCACCTACCAGGATTTGAAACCAAGCACCTTAACTATTGAGCCACCAGATCGCTTTTTAGACTCTACATTTTTTAAAGACAGAGATTAATTTTGGTACACATTGTATTCTCTAATTGCATTTCTTTTTGTGCTCAATATTCGAAAGTGACAATCTTTAAATGAATAAAAATACTCGTATTTATAGTTTCCTCAAAATATTTTACACATTTTTCATGCATATGTTTTTATTCTTAATTAGTTTGTTGTATGTGCTTGGAAGATGATTCACCTACAATTGGTTTTTTCATTACAACTTTCAGGTGTACGACTATTTTAGTGTGTCCCTGTTTGAGATAAGTAAGCAATGCGCAATAGTGTTTTAATTACTGTGAGATTGTCATCTGTTTGTAATTATTACGAAGAGGTTAAATCTACAATAGTGTTTTAATTACTGTAAACTGTCATCTGTTTGTAATTATTACGATGAGTGTAAATCTGTAGAAAATTGCTTGAGTTATGTGTGGTCGTTGTGTGATGCGAAATAAGAGTAGGTAGACGAGCAATGTTAGATCGTAGTCTGTGAGCTTACCTCGAACAAGGTCAAAGTGCTTGAGGTAGTTCCTGGAGCGGGCAATCGAATTTCCGTTTCTGCTGCTGGAATACTGATTCTCTCCAGAAGCACCTGCTCAGTGATGCTGGAGGAAGGTAACGGATCTGCTAGCGAGGCTAGAAATGCCGCCAAGCACACACTCTTACAACATCACCACATAATAAAACTGTAACCACCAAAATAGTGTACAAATGAATTTGGGACAGTGTTAATAAGATACAGAAGAGAAAGCAACGATTTTTTTTTCTCCTTTAAATTTGTGTCTCTCGGTTTGCACGAACGTGATTCACGCAAGAAATTATGGTTGGACTTATCTGGGGTGACGAATAATGTACTGCCCTGGCTCCGGAGAGCATAATAGGATACCTTTCATATTCATGTGAAATAAAAACGCTGAGAAAATTTTGAAAAGGTTTCTAAGAATTTGCGATGGGGTGTGCTTGATTTTGATCTGACGTCGAAAAGCTCATAGATCAATATTAAATATTTCGGAAATTAGTACCCATTTTTCATTGAAAGCAATTCCTGCAAAACTACTGGTGTGATTTGATTGGTGTTAAGAACGTTGTTGTAATGAATGGGTACAGTTTTAAGCTAACATAGCATAGCGTGTTCAGACGAAGTAACTTTCTCATGCCCTTGAGGCATGTTTCAGGACTCCAAGGTGAACCGTAACGCAAGAAACCACTCTCCTACCCTACCAGTACTGAAATACACCTACTGCTCGCTCGGGTGCCATTCTCTGCCATTTATTCATCGGCAGTTTAAGACGGAGTTTTTATCCTGAGACATTTACTCCAAAAAACAGTTTTAATTGGTTATGACGTATCAATTGGTGTTTCTTCTCGGATTGGCCTTTATCTTGATTATTAGTGACGTTGAGGTGTGTCTTCACAAAGTAGCTGCCGAGGCTGTATCTTTTGTCGATAGATGGTGGACGAGTTTCGTTAGGAGGACATTTAGTTCCTCGAGCTTTTCTTCTCGACAGTCGGCGACTTGTTGGCCACAGGAGTTGTGCGTGCAGCAGCAGGTGCCGCATTCACTTCTGGAAGTCTTCAGTCTGTCGTGTTTCTGAGCTGGAATGAATGAATTATAGGCTAGGCAACTGCTAAACACGCGACGAACAGCCAATGGCAAGTACTCCCCCTCCCTAGATCTATAGCCAGAGAGCGCATTTCTATACTGACTCTCAGCGAGTTTGTTCACCTCCATGATGAAGAATCATCCAGACTTAATGGACGTGTGCCAGGTACAGGCTAAATGCATTCTATCACCCTCTGCCAGCTTGGGACAGATACTTCAAGTTACTAGATTTTCATCGGTAATCTTATTGAAACCGAACTATTCTGATACAGTATTTTCATTATTTATATATGATTGTCTATGTACCCCATTCCAGTAAGTTTATTAAAGTTGCCTAATCATTCCCCTGCTATTTCATTTGCTAACACTGAGCTCCTGCTCATTTACTAGTTATAAGTGAAAATAGGAGTGTACCATCTTCGATCACATTATCACATATCGCAGGTAAAACAAATCTGGGAGTTGTTAATCGAAGCGAACCCTAGTTTTGTAGCGGCTCCCCACTCGGGTCACTACATTTTAGAGACCACGGTACTAGGAATAAAATAAGCTAACTTTCATTTTGGTGAGGTAGTAAAGCTTCAGCAGTAAAGTATCTGCAACTTTGAAATATTTAAAGACAAATTCATTTTCGCTGTCGAAATGTATACTTGAATTGTTATGAACGTTATCGACGGATCCATTTCCGATGATTCCACAATTTATACCACAGGAAGAAAACTGTTATAAAACATCACTCGACTCCAAAATCAACTACTGAAAATGAAAAACTGCAGTAAACGGAACGAAATAGCAATTAACTCCAACAAATCGGCAGCAACGGACTTCAACCACCAAACACTGAAAATAAACCGTCATTTATGAATATACGGTAAGCAGATGCCAGCGAGCTCGGTGGGTGATCCGTAACGCTCTTGCCTCGCATTCCGAAGGATGCGGGTTCGATTCCCAGTCCAGCCATCCAGATTTCGGTTTTCAATGGTTTTCCTATAACACTCTAAGTGAGGCCAGACCGTTATCGCTCAGCCACCTTGCTTGGTACATATTTTCACCTAAATTACTTTAGTAAATTTTTTTTCATGAGATTAATCAGTGTATGAAGTCAGTAACACTAACCTTCTTATGCAATTGCTGCATTATTATATAATATCTGGATGTTAATGTGGTACTGGATTAATGATAAAATGTGCGCTCCAAATCAAATGAATTGATGTATAATGTGTTCTGTGGTAATTTCCACAAACAAATCTAGCTATCTCCGGTGTTTCCACGCCGACTTTTGTATTTGATACGCAAAATGTGTTTTCTGTTCCAGCCTACTATATTCAAGTAATACTGTGTCCAAAGTTTTCTCACTGGTTTGGTAAATTCCATCTCCAAAAAATATAAAGATAAAACTTTCCATACCGCATGCGCAATGTGTTCTTCTCAGTTGAGTTTACAGTGACCGAGCGTGGTGGGTGAGCGGAGAATGCCGGTTCGAATCGCCCGTCCAGGCATTCAGATTTGGGTTTTCCATGGTTTCCCCAAATAATTGAAGGCGAATGAGGGGATGTTTCCATCAAAAATATGCCATGGCCAAATTCCTTCCCGTTCCTTGTCCCGAGTCCATCCCGACACTAATGAAATTTTCCGAGATGTTTACACTCAAGGTTTTCGACAAGACCATTCCTCTCACTGCTTATAATTTGTACCATACTGTCACCTCCTGTTACCCGCCAGTGTATCAGCGCGCGTTGATGATGCACCACCGCATCTCTTGGTCAGAGAAATGCAACGGGACCAGGTATGACTCCTGGTATCTGCGTATCGACCGTCTTGACTGTAGTTTTTAGGCTGTTTCCCCACAATCAGCAAGGCGAATTCTTGGAAGGTCCCCCAATGGCCTTCTCATAAGCTACAAATTACACAAATAAAAACAAAAAAATACGCTTTGCACATGTAGAACATAGTGAAATGTTTCGCAACCGAGCGTAGTGGGTGAACGGTTAATGTTCTGGCCTCGCATTCGGGAGGACGTGGGTTCGAATCCCCGTCCGGGCATCCGACTTGGGTTTTCCATGGTTTCCCCAGATCACTCCAGGCGAATGCCGCGATGTTTCCTACAAAAAGGCCATGGCCGAATTCCTTCCCGTTGCTTGTCCCCAGTCCCATCCCGCCTCTAATGACCTTAGCCGTCGACGAGGCGTAAAGCAATAAGGAAAAAAAAGATAAATGTTTCACAGATAGATGGCAATACATCCACTTTCCCATTAGACTATAACAGCCCTTGGAATCCAATAAATATTCTTTCAAAATAAGCACAAGTCTCTGGAAAGCGGAAAATACCAGGGGTAACACGCGAAAGTGTAAAAATAAAAAAAAAATGATAATACTGACCTCAAATTTTTGCAACTCTCAGAGATGAAATCTAGAATGGAAACAGAAATACCAGTTTAACAATGTTCTCATACCCATGCACATTCGAAAGAAGAGAGTTCTGGAAACTGCAGTGGCGTTGTACCGTTTTCGCATGCAGCCTGCTCGTGTTTACTTTTTGAAACACGTTATTTATCCCGCGGAGCTCATAACGAGTTCTTTATATGCAGCAGCAGTTAATTCGGGTTTACGCGTTCCTTTGTGGGCGGCGCAGTTTTAGTGCAGAGCGGTCGTCGGTTCCGCAAGCTTTGTGGTCTCACGGGGCGTGAAACGACGAGCCCTCGGACACAGCTATCTCTGCAGAGAGACCGTGTATACCCCGTAGCCGCCCACGTTAACGCAAACCAGAGCATGAGGGAAGCCAACAGTTAATACTACAACACACACAATTCCCAAGAAATGACATGAAGTTATGTAAGGCGCAACGTTCAGTACAAGAAGATAATGTAATACGGTAAGTTGCCTTAAAAAGAGTCACCTATGTTCTGATATGATGATTTTTTTTCTGGCATCAGTTTTTAGACTGGTTTGACAAAAAACCTCCATCCCTTTTTATCTTAACATACCCATTACTATCGATGTCATGAACTATCTATTTCACTTATTTCCAGTGTCTTCCTCTATAGTTTCCTCAAATAACAAATTAATCAGTCCGGCATGTCTCAAAATAATATCTACCAGCCTGTCTCTTCTTTATGTAGGATTCTACCACAAACTTCTTTCCTCACTCATCATTTCCAGATCATGTTCATTTCGTACTTTATCTGTCAAATTAATTATCAGCATCCTTCTATTGCATCACATTTCCATTTTCCTTCTTTCTTCTTCGCTGCCATAAAGTGCTGTGCTCCACGCATAGAGTTTTAAGAAGTTCGTTCTGAGTCCTAAGTCAATATTTTAAACTAAAACTTTTTTCTATTTCACGAAGGCTCTTTTTGCTAGTGCTATTCTGCTTCTACCATCATTCCTGCTTCGGCCATCAGTTGTGATTTTAATTCCTAAGTAGGAGATTTCTCCTATCGAATCTGATCCTATTATTATGTTTTATCTTTTCACTTTTGTCTTTATTTTGTTGATTTAAAAAAGTTTTGGATAATGTTAAGTGAGATAAGATGATTAAAATTTTAAAGAAGTCAGGTCAAAAATGTAGAGATAGAAGAATACTTTATTAACTATATAAGAATCAAGTGACTAATAAAAGTAGAAAATCATGAGAGATCTGTATATGTTAAAAATCAATATCCTCAGTCTGTTCTGCTAACAGGATAATGTCATCAGCAAATCGTAGAGAACTATTTTGTTCTCTTTGAACACGTATGACATATTCAAATTTGTTTTTTAATCCCTTTACTGCGTCCTCTACATACAAGTTCAATATTAATATTAATCACACGATTTTTAACCGATGCATGTGCCAGAGGTGAAGGTTTTTTATTTACTTATGGCTTTACGCCTCTTCGACGTTATTAGAGGTGTGATAGGACTGGGAAAGGGAAGAAATTTGGTCGTGGCCTTTTGAAGGAAGCACCCCGGCATTCGCCTGGAGTGAATTTCGGAAACCATGGAAAAAACCAAATCTGGATGCCCGGACGGGGATTCGAACGGGCGTTCTCCTGAATGAGAGATCAGAACGTTAAACACTCACCCACGACGCTCGGTAAGGTTAAGGGGTAATCAAAACCCACACCACGACAGGGATTTTGATCTCCAAACAGACGCCTTAACCGCTGAGCCACCAGGTCCCTTTCCTTCAAAAAGCAGTGGCCAAAATTGTCCCGTTCCTTACCCCCAGCCCTTGTTCAAAATAGGCACTTAGTGCATGGATTTCCTAGGATACAGCGGTGAGCAAATCAGGTGCTGGATTCATCGATTCTAAAAAAAAAAAATTACAATGTCTTGTAATTTCAAAGGTTTAACAGTTTTATTTTAAGGTTGAGAAATATAGCACGCAAAATAAACCACATATTCAGGGTGTTCAGGAATGTAAGGATAATCCTGCAACCACAGATAGGTCACATCATTTCCTACTATATGGCAAAATTTTATCTCACCATTTTCGAGATATTGATTTTTTAATATTTTTTCGAAACATGTGACTTTGTTCAGTTTATTACATGCTATTTCTACAAATTAAGACTTTTAGAACCCTATTTCCTTTTGTTTACTCAAGGATAATTGAGTTAACTAAAACAATGTACTTTTTTTAAAAAAAAGTAAAAAAAAAATTAAAAATCTTATGTAAAAAGTATATACAAAATTGTTCATCTTAGGGTGTAAAAGAAATGTATTAAGCCGTAATTTCAATTCGATAGACTTTTATTTTAATAAGGTCAAAGTATCAACCTTCGTGCTTTAGAACTACCATAAAAACATAATTTTGAAAGGAATGTTAAACAATTATACCGTTTTAAAATTGGTAATAACGAAGCAATTTTTATATGTAATTCGCACGATCCTCTTACAACATTTACACCACAGGATGCCAAAGTCATCCGTTTGAATAAAGTTTGTATACACTTTTTATATAAGATATTTTTAAGGATTTTTAACGTTTTAAGAAAAAGGGAATATTGTTTTAGATGACACAAAAATCCTTGAACAAATTAAAAAAAAAAAAAAAAAACAGGGTTCAAAAAAGTCTTAATTTTTAGAAATGGCATGGAATAAACTGAACAATGTCACATGTTTAGAAAAAAAATTAGAAAATCAGTACCTGGAAAATAATGTGACTTTTATTAAAATTAAATTTTGTCACACAGTAGGACATGATCTCTGTTGCAGGATTATCCTTTCGTACCTGGACGCTCTGTATAAAACGTAGCCGTTAAAGTGTTGTAACAGATTACTTGCTTGCCGGGGTCTCTAATGTTCCAACATGCCGAGTGGACTGCACGTAAAACGGACGCCGGCGACAATATGGCGGCCGCAACGCCGACACGGCTTTAACGACAGAGCACACACAAACTGTGCCTCGTCTGCACACAAACACACACGCCACGCCGCCGTTAACGAACAAACAGGCCGTTAAAAATAGTGGCGAGCGGGATCATAGCCCATTAAGGGTGTACCTGGCGGACGCGTTATTGCAGCCCACAACGAGCTGACGCAAATAGGGCAGAGAGAGGGTGTGTGTCTGGTGCAGATAAATAAAGCATGGCCCTGCACTGGTATGATGCTCTGTCAAAGGTACAAAGTGATAGAGTATATCCATACAATGCAAATCATAAAAAAATTAACATTCAACTATCAGATAGGAAAAATCTTAAAAAATAATACTGAACTTTAGGAACAAGGTAATGTGATTAATAATTTGAAACATTTACTTGCGTATTTTTTAAAATAGTTTGCTCAAAGTAACAAGTAAAAATACTTTCTTCACTTCAACCAACAAAAAAAGAAAAAAGCCAAACAATGATAAATAAAATAGCTGAAACAATTATATGGTTTTCTGAATACTAAGAGATTAATGCAAAGAATATATTCATTATATAGTAGTTACTTAAAACAAAAATAAAGAGTTACAGGAATCTCTTGCATATTCTTGTTGGGTAACGTAAAAGGTTTTCACATGCTAACTTCCGTCGTATTATAACTTCCACCGAGAAATTTATTTACTTCTCATGCACTCAACTCTAGATGTGACCTTCTTTCTCTTACAATGAGCAACATATTACTTGTATCTTATTGAAATAACCAATTTGCAGCTCATACAATAATTATTTTCATAACACCGAATTACAAGACAAGATACACATATACATATGGTTTCCCGTATAAACTTGTCACCTTAGTAAAAAGGAAAAAAAAAAAAAACAGCCTCCAAGAACGCCGATATCATTTCTTTCCGGTAAGGCACTGCATGAAGGATTCTGTTCCACAGCATCACTCATCACAAATTCAAACCGAATAGTCTTTAAACCAGCGAATCAAATCGACCATACCCAAAGCGAGGTGCCGACTGTTTAGTAGAGAGATACGTCTTTATATCCTGCTGGATCAACTTTTGGCCAAGGTGGGTAATGCGGGCAGGGGACGGAGGGAAGTCAGTCACCTTGCAGTACTATTTTAGCGACGGAATCTATAGTTCCGACTGTAACATTGCTTAAGACGTGTTCCTAACTTACAGCAGTAATCATATTGTTATGACAGTGAAAATGTTTTAGGCACTGGAAATAGGGAAGGATGGAGAAAGTAAACTCATGATTCACGACAGATGAAGGTAGAAGGGCCGCAGAGGATGCATAAACACGAACACACTTTATAAAATATCAACTGAAATCCCAATCATTCTACTTCAGAGACAAATGTAATATGTTATAGCAATAAAAACACGTAGAATAATAATTACGTATTGTACGTATTATTTCTACACATGATACTTATTGCAACTTTAACTTTTAATTTATATAGTTTGTGGCGTCTGCTTTTAGGTAAAGTAAATTCTGGATCATACTGTTCCAACAGAAACAAAATTATCAAGTTTGAATATCAAAATAATAATGAATTTTTAGCTAGCCACATGAAATATGATTGGAATTAATGGGAGAACTGAAAAGTGGTTGTAAAATTTTTTAAAACTTGATCATTGTGAAATTATTCAAACATGAAGTTTGTTTGATTAAGAAATAAACAATTACAAATCATTGAATGTCTTTAATCAGTTTGAGCAATATCTCAGGGTCGATTACTGGGTAGAATCGATTGCATAAGTTCCGCCGTGAGCGAAGATTTTACCGTACCACCGCTGGCGAGGTCAGAACACAGATATAATTAGCGCCACAGGAGTCTGCTGTTGTTCCCCCGCAGGTGAACTGGCCTGTGTAGCTGCGAGCATTCCTACGCCGTGCGGAGTAGAGCAGACTACTTGTTGTTTAATCAGATGAGGATCAGAACCAGAGAGTCTCTTCCTCCTTTCTTCTGCCCCGAGCAATACTCTGTACCCTCTCCCGGCGATGTGTCGACCGGCACTTCGCGAATTACAGCACTGCCCGCCAAAGTAACAACATCTGATAGACTCACAGATCAAACAAAAAACACCAAAACGTTAATAAATTGTTGGCAGCTTCTCTATTGGCTGGATCGTATTCCACCACCTTCAGAAAGCGCCTCTTTACTAGGAAACGGCACCAAGGTACGTTTTCGGTCGCCGGCAGTTAACGGTATTCGGCGGGTCTTTTACGAAACGTGCCCAAATAGAAAGCGAGCCTTAGTTATATATGGTGGCTATAAATCCACTGAATGTCCTATGTCATGTAGAATGTTTGAGTCACCCACCGGCCGTGTAACTCTGAACGTTTTGTTGACTCACCTATACCTGTCTGTTTGACATGCCGCACCGCCAACATTCACACAGACCCTGAGAACACTTGGTCCCTAATAACACTGTACTTTTTAATTCATTACAAGTTTAAGGTGTTAAAATACAATAGAAAATTAGATTTTAACAGATGTTCTACCGCTTGTGGTTGGACGGATTGCCTTATAGTGAAATACTTGGCGCACGGAGTCTCCAGAAAACGAAATGTAACGTTGCATCAGCAGGAGATTAAAATCCCCTGTTAATTTAATGTTTTAATCGTCCTAATTCGTTTTTGTGATTATGTTTCAATGGTTTCATTTTTTAAAATGATTCCATATCACAATGGCAGAAAGCCTTGATCTGTTTATTCAAAGTTTAACTTTATCTGAGCACACAACATGCAATGCATTAGTCGCATCGTCCCAGGCGAAGAATTGTCCGTGATGAATAAATGCCCATTACACGCTTACAAACCTTGGAGGTACTGGCATTCTTATCCAAATCATATCGTTCAACACGCTGCCGTATGAATCTACCTGTCCCATATGCGGGAGTATAGTGTCTCAAAACTGAAAGAATATTTCTAACTAAATCTATTTCCAAAATCTCCTCGAACCTTCTAGAAAATATCACTTGGCAGTGCCCAGCAGTTTTGCAAGTGGCAAATCCGGTTTAAGAGTTACCTGCCTCCATCTGATATACCCAGGAAGCCGTTTCCCTAAGACTGGAATACTGACATTGCTTCTATACAGGGATGAGCCAAAACGTTATAACCATTTACCTAACAGCGTGTTGGTCTATCTTTGCAACACAATACAGCAGCGGATAAAGTGTTACAAAACACCTGTGCTTGCTCCAGCATTGTACTCTGCCGTCAGATCTACCGCAGACCCCCATATTCTGCTTTACAGAGCGGACAATACTCCGACTTCTCTGTCTGTGAAGAGACCACCTTGTCACCTACTCGTGTTTTCACTGTCCTTCAGCCACTTTCCATAGATGCTGTGTCAGTAACACGCGTACAGCAGTCAAGCCTCGCCGTGTCCGATACGCTCGTTCCCAGACGCCGCGCCCACAGACCAACGGCCCGTAATTTAAGGGAATTGCGTGACCTGTGCGTACGTCTGATGCTGGTACCCCCGGAAACCCACCAAGGACTCGTCTAATCGATGCTGCGCCTAATTATTGTTGTATTGTGTTCCGAAGGACGACAAACATGCATTTAACAGGTTATTATAACGTTTTGGCTTATCAGTATAGAAAAAATAACAGCCTAGTTGTATAACAACGTGATTGTAATTCGACTCGAAGTTGTTGATAAATCACTTCCGATATTATGATAGGTCAGGGGAATGCCTTTTTGCATTCACATCAGTGATACTAAAGCCAGTCGTTCACTAATCCCAAGACAGGTAAAGGCATTGTCACGCGTCCACTGTACACGACCTGCTCGGCTGAATACAATCGAATCCGGCCTAGTGACGGACCGATCCCATTGAAATGGGATTCGTCGGACGTATTCGGCCTTATGGCAAACGCATGTCTTCATTTTTCTGTCTTGATTTGTATTTTTTTCAAACTCTATCATACACTGTGATGGTATGCAGTCACTATAGATACTTTAATAATAATATTTGCTGAAAGGACAATTATTGCAGTTATAATAATTAGTTTAAAAAAATTTGCACAGTAAAGACAATTATTTGAATTTCGCACTGGAATATTCTCAAACGATTAACCGAGCAGGGTGGTGTAACGGTTAGCGTTCTGGCCTCGCATTCGGGAGGACGCCGGTTCAAATCCCCGTCCGAGTTTTCCATGTTTTCGCAAATCACTCCAGGCAAATGCCGGGATGCTTCCTTCAAAAGGCCATGGCCCAATTCCTTCCCATTTTTCCCCCCATCCTTTCCCGTCTCTAAAGACTTCGCTGTTAAGAGACGTTAAGCAGTTAAAAAAACGATTATGAGATATTATTCTTGTCAGGACCGCATTTAGACATTGGCTATATAGGCTGCAACCTATGAGCCCGTATCACAAAACCAAAATTTGATTGTTTCTCATAATTCTTCTTTTTGTAACTCGTTTTTTTTTTTCATCTTCTATAATTATTCAGAGCGATGTTAATAAATTTTATTGAATATCTTAATGATTTACAATTGATATAATTTTATCTCAACAATTCTATATTATTCCAGATAATATATAGTAAAATATGCCACAATTAAATAATGAATTTCAAATGTTTATTTTAGAATTTTGCTTAGAAAATAACTGTAAAATTCGAGGTTGAATTTCAAAATATTTGCGGGGCACGTCACGCATCACAGGTTCAGCCCAGGGGTGTACACATCCTAAACACGGCTTGACTCTTGTAATATTTCGCGAAGGCAGTGTAAAGTCTATTTCTTACAAAATGTAAGTCACTATACATATTATAAAAACACCGCGTTCGCTTGGTGTTGACGCAAAAATGACAGATTGGCAATATGTGTCGGACGTCATTCGGCCGCAGTGGACGAGGTTAACTGGACGAACTAGTCGGCCGTCAAATCGGGCGTTAATCGGACGAAATTCGGTTCAAGTGGCGACCGATCCAAACCATTACTCGGCCAGTAAAGTTTGTTAAAAAAGAAATCAAATGCTAACCGAAGCACATTGTAAAAGGAATTTCCCTATAGAAGACCATAATATTTTGTCGACAGAACAACGAGCTACATTTGGTGATTCGTTCTTTCTGTAAACAGCTTTTGCTGTGTGTTATTCGCGTTTAGGTAGACGACATCTAAGCTAGGCTAGTTGTCTGTGTCGGCTAGAGGGCCATTGTGGCCCGGGGCCAGTCGTCTGTCCATTGAGTTAGCCCCAGTTTGCACAAAGGCCTGCGCTCAGTGCGGTGCGTGGCTACTGGCTAGGTCAGCGCGCTCGCTGCAACTGTCGAGCTGGCAGCCGAAGCCGCAGGCGCCCGCCCAAATAGACGACTACGCTGCCGTCGTTTGATTTCATTCCGGTCTGCCAGCTCTGCCACTGGTTGCCATATGCTTTGTACCACACAGCTTTATCCTGCACTTTACATTCACTATGCCGTTCTTGTTGGTAATGGTCACTAAACTCCTCTTTTTCCCGTACACTCGTTCATACTTGACTTTAAATATAATCTTTCTTTGGTAATAAACACAATACATAGATCACAGACAAATCGACCACAGATTTATTTTTATTTTTTGCTTTGGTATAGGAATCTCTCACACTATGCGAGAGGTATTTCCTGTTGTTTGCACTTCGGAAGATTTTTTGAAAAATATCAAACCGCCTCATTTATATCAATTGTTTATTTATTTAGTGTAATTACTTTTGTCCTCCAGTGGTAAAGTTCCGAAAAAGTGAAGACCTTAGTCTGTACAATGATACCTCATTTATCCATTTCAGTTAGATTTCAAGCGGACAAATAACTCGTGATAAAAAACAAGTAATGGAAATAATGATACTATTGCCTTAAAAACTTAACTTAGTCCACAACCCGAAGGTTGGTTGGATCCTCCAGAAGGAGACATACTAAGCCATTGTGTCAGAGGTAGGGCGGCCAGTTCCTTTCCTCTGGGACCTACAGTTTAACGTGGAATCCGAACCACGGAACTATTGCCTATAAGGGTCGAATTAAAAAAAAAAAAAAACTTATTTCTTAAAATGTGATGCAACCAATACGGAGACCTTAATCCCTAAATAACACCTCATTTCTCGATTTCGTTTAGCAATACAAGAAGATAAATACCTCGTGACAAAAATAGTTAGGAAATAACGATACTTTAGCCCTTTAAGGGTCAAATTCCAAAAATTCCTTTCTTAAAATATATTGTGACCATAGTTGAGTCTTTAAAGTATACCTCATTTATCTATGTTGATTAGATGTCAATGGAGATAAATGGCTCCTTACACAAAAATGCGATGTAGAAATGTTGATACTTTTTGTTCTTTCATGGTGAAATTCAGAAAAATTACTTTGTTAATATGTGATTTACCAAAGCGGGGATCTTAATCTTTAAAATGATTCTTCATTTATCGATTTCGATTAGGAATACAGTGAGATAAATGGACGTGGTAAAAAAAAATCACATTTTAGAAATATTGATATTTTTGCCCTTTAAGACAAATTTACTTTCTAAAAATATGATGTGACCTAAGGGGACAACTCATTTCAAAAACTACTATATATTTATCCGTACATAACACAAGTTACATGGTTTGCTAACAGATGCCGACAGAAACATTCCACCCTTAGGATAAACGATCAAGATCTAGCAAATCTAGTTGCAATTACGGTCGGGACCCCCCACCATATTTATTAATACCAGCTACCTATACAAACAATTTACTCGGTGCCTAAGTCGCCAATAGTGGTTGTAACGAGAAATAATAATAATTATTAGACTTTGAGAAAGCTACAAAAAAAAAAAATAAACACACGTAAAGAAAATATGAAATCCGATAAGAAGTTTTTTTAATACACAATGCAGATGTACCTCGGAGATATTACAGACGTTTAAACTTCTTCCATATATGAACTATATCTCTGTGACTTGTTTGCCAACTAATAAGTAGTAACTTGATATGCTATTAACTTTAAATTTTGAAACAGTTTGAATTCCCATTTAGGAATAAAATTTTACTTAGAAACTCAGACGTGACGTTCACCACAAGCTTGTATTCATGTAGACGTCATGAAGTAAGTAACAGCATAAATCAGTAATTGTTCTGCAATTCTTGTGTTACGCAGAAGGTAATATCTGACACATGCCTCCAGAAACAGAGCGTAAATACTGTATTTCGCGCTACATTATTCGTTATTTACGCGTTGCGAAAATATATTATTTGAAATTTGGTGCCATAGAAGGATATTTAAAATTAAGTAGACGCTTTTTTCTCGTAGCTTTACGCCTTATCGACGTTAATGTCATTAAAGGACTGAATAACGGCCCGCAGACCCAGCAAGCTGGCAGTTGAGTAAATATGATTTTGTATATTTTTCTTGCAATTAATTGCGAATTTTTGTAAATGAACATTGTTTTATGGAGAGAAACTATGTAAACAATATTTAATATGCTCAAGGACAGTACCGCCCATGAAACATTGATAAAAGATTGTAATTCCATGAACTGATGTGAACTTCGATGTTTAGAGGACAATTTCTGACGGTTTGCACTGATTAATGTGGATAACTTTATCTGTAAATATCTGTAATTTTCATTTCTGTGTGTATCATAATGATTGTGATTGATTTTGTATTAATTCTAATTGTTTTTAATGTGATTTTAATTGTTTAATTATTGTTATAATTCGATAAACGTAGTTCGGAAGTCTTTGAATTATTCTGGTCGGAAGTCTTTGAATTATTCTGGAAATTTCTGTGACTCCTATATAAACATCGAGCGTGGTTGGTGAACGGTTAACGTTCTGACCTCGCATTCGGAAGGACGATGGTTGGAATCCCCGTCCAGACATCCAGATTTGGGTTTTCCATGGTTTCTCCAATTCACTCCAGGAGAATTCCGGGATACTTACTTCAAAAGTCCATGGCCGTATTCCTTCCCGTTCCTTGCCCCCAGTCCTTTTCCGCCTCTAATGACCTCGACGTAGATGAGGTGTTAAGCCATAAGGGAAAAAAGGCCTATACAAGCGATTGGCAGAGACGAGTAAGTTGAATTTTAGTCGTTGGAGCATTGGTTTAAATTGTACGTAGTATCTTTGTATGAAATCCGATGTCTTTGGAAAAAATAAAAAATAAACACCCTGGAAAGTGATTTTACTTGGAGTAATTATTTCATTAAAACGAGATGGCTATCAAATGGGTCAAGGAACTGCAAGGAATTTTGTCATGGCTTATTGAAGGATTCGGCTGATATGACTCCAGGAAACCATGGAAAACTGAAAAATGAATAGCTGGACGATGATTCGAACCGGTGTCCTCCCGAATGGGAGGCCAGAGCGTAAATAATAACCCATAACCCAGCTCACTCGGTTTGAGGTGACAGGAGAAGTAGAAAATCAACATGTTTTGGAAACGACTCTTCGGGGAAACAAATTTACGGAAGAGCCAAACAGTAAAAAAAGGCATGATGGTCAGCCACAATTAGTCAAATGTTGATACCTGTCTTATGGTTAATTTGTTAGTCTAAGGACCATGAAACATAAGAACCGTAGAAGAATATATTAATAAAATATTTGGAACAGATGACCAATTCAATAGGAATTTTGACATTATATAAGGACATCATAAGGAGATCATATAAGAGGTGGATAGGCAGTGGAGCTGTACTTCGGAGATATTACAGACGTTTAAACTCTTTCCACGTACCAAATATATTTATGTTATTTACTTGCTAATTAGTACTTGTAAGATTAGTAGAAACTCAAACGTTCGACACAATATTGTATTCATGCCGATGACATGAAGTAAGTAACAGCATAAATCAGTATCTGGTCTGCAATTCATGTATTATGCAGAAGATAGTATCTTATACATGCCTCGCGAAATTTAATCCATTCTTTCGTTAACATATTTTAATCTGCTGCCTTGTTTTCATGAGTTGAAATTGAAGGACATTTCTCCATTAAGAAAACATATTAGAAGAACCCTTACTCAGAAGTAATGATTTTAAAATTAACTTCTGTTAAATTTTGAAACAGTTTGAGTTTCCATTAAAGAATAATAAACAATAACAATAATAACAGTGTTTAATTTCATCTGTAACATTGATCGACATATGCAACATATATCTCGCTTATACCATTATAAATGTACGTAAAACATACTTGCATGTACTTCAGACGTTCGTTACAAATGTTTGACAACAAGAGCGATATTAAAATACCAGGGAATTAGTTAATATTAAAGTTGATTAATTTTTTGATAAAACTGAAGTTTTGTTAGAAACTAAGGAAATTTCAAAAACGATTTTAGATTTTTAGTGAAATAAACATAAAGGTCTCAAACCCAAAATAAAAGAGCGTTCACTGACTGAAAATAAAAGCCCTGACATAAAGCAGGATGACGATTCCAACAATGAGAAAAACAGTTTCTGTAAAAAACAAAATGCAGTAATGGGGCTTTTAGAATAATATGTTTTCCAATGTGATTCTAATTAAAAGCGTACCAAGAAAATAAACTTGCGCTCAAACAGACTTGAAACTATATTACAGCGAAAGACGGTTATGTCAAGTAGAGGAGGGAGACTGCTTCGTCTTTGGGATGAAGAAGAACCTCATTTCAGCGGTAAGGACTTGACGGGCACGCAGAATTGTTTCTATTTTATTCACGTTCGTACACTCATTTCTTTCGACCCCTAATCTGGACGGATGCTGTGCAGACGAGACAATTGTTTTCGCGGGCTGTTCCGGGGAGACAACTTTTTCCTCCGCGGACGGAGTTCCGCCGCGCGCTCTCGCTAATTGGCTTGAGGGCTGAACAAATAGCGCGTGTTTGCTCGTCGCAGATGGAATATCGTCCCGGCCGCCGTCTGTCCGTGTTAATTTTTCAGCCCGGCCGCCGCGCGGGCCGCCTGTTTTCCCACTGGGAGGTACAATTGAATCTGCGGTGGTAATGGCTTAAGCGGCACATTAATCAGGGATCAGCGACGGGCGACCGCAGAGCCACGCTCGGCGACTGCTCAATATCTTATCGCACTCACACACAATATCACGGCATACGAAAGGCTACCAAGAGACATAAAAGTGGTCTTCCTGAATTTTCATGAGTGAAATTGACCAGGAAGGTACACCACATTTTCAAAGTATTACCAATACTAACGAACCTCTTACCAAGTCACGAGTACGTCTATGGACTAACAAGGGTATGCCACCGATTATAAAATTCAGATTCGATTCTTACTGTGTATTATAAAAGCTCATCGTCAGAGGTGTAATGTGGCAAAACAATAATATACGCTTCTTCTCCGATATCGATAAAATTGGTATTGAAATATTCCGTTGTGTTCGAATACTTTCTACTTAGGTATTTTTTTTATTTTTTTACTTCTGGCGTTACATCTCATCGACGTCGATGTCGGGGTCATTAGAGGCGGGATTAGGAACGGGAAGGAATTCGCCCATGGCCTTTTGAAGGAAGCATAGCCCGGCATTCGCCAGGAGGATTGATTTGGGGAAACGATGGAAAACCCAAATCTGAATGCCCGAACTTGGATTCTAACCTCCGTCCTCCAGAATGCGAACGTATGTTTAATCGGGTGTGTGATGAAGCGAGCAAACTCTCTACCTCATAAGTCCGTCGTCACCAGATCGAATATTGCTGCTAGAAACTTGTTTTAGTTATTCAAATATGAATACAGATAATTACCGGCAATCAGTTTCCACAATTCTATTTTTAAATGTATTTTGGTGTGGAAAAACCAACGGTGTCTCGTTTTGATTCTCCCTTCCCCTGGGGCGGGATGAAAATCTGTCCTTCAATTTTTCACAACAAACGGCATTTAAAAAACTTAATGCATGAATAATTATTGAAACTGACTGCCGAGAATAATCTAACAATCTACAAGAGGTGATCAAACGAAAAGGTACGAAACGACACGGTGGGTACAAATGTAGATTTTATTCAAAATATACACCATAGGCCTGAGCACAACGATCCCACTGATTAACAAGCCGCAGGATTCCTTGTTCCCAGAATTCTTGTGGTCGTGGCGAAACCCAGTCCTTCACAGCGTCCTTGAGTACGTCGTCCGAGTTGAAGCGCTTCCCTTTCAGGTGTTTCTTCAGTGGACCAAACACATGGAAATCGCAGGGCTACATGTCTGGACTGTAGGGCGGATGGTCCAACGTCTCCCATTTGAACTTGGCCAGTTTCATGTGTGACTCTGGAGACATGTGGACGCGCGTTATCATGGAGCAGAACCACACCTCCGTGAGCAGCCCCGGTCTTTTGTTCTTGATGGACCTGCGTAGGCGTCGGAGTGTCTCACAGTACACATCCCCCACCTGTACGCCATCCTGTCCTCATACGGACTGCCGCATCATTTGGACGCCGCTTTTGATAAGAGCCTCTGCTCTCTACTGCGCATGCGGGTGCCCGCGCATGGTCCGATCCCAGTCAGAGACTCCAATCGCATCCCGAGATGTCTCGCTACGTTCTCCCATGGCGGAATATGCAAATATTTAACTGTTACGTTTTTACGTCGTTTCGTACCTTTTTATTTGATCACCTCTTGTATATACATATTTTAATAAATTAAAAAAAAACTATCGAGCAGTGAGATTTGATCCGACAATGTCGCGCTTATGAGACAGAGAGCTTGCTCGCTGCGCCGCGCGTTCCTTTAAGTCTGCTAAACATAGAAATTATTCTAACACAATGGAATATTTCAATGCCAATTTTCTCGACAACAACGAAGAAGCGCATTTTACTACTTTGCCACATTACACTTCTGACCATGAGCTTTTATAGTACACACTATGAATCGAATCTGAATTTTACAATTGCCGGCCTCTCCATGCAAGCTCGGCTTAAATGGGAACATTTTCATAACTTGTTACTCAACGACTACCGGTGTTAATATTAA
This sequence comes from Vandiemenella viatica, assembly GCA_031002005.1. NCBI lineage: Eukaryota > Metazoa > Arthropoda > Insecta > Orthoptera > Morabidae > Vandiemenella > Vandiemenella viatica. Next base: position 152,147,639 of record JARYHS010008075.1, read on the forward strand.
ACTTAACTTCTGAGTAGCCAGCCTACACTACCAAGTGTGAGACACAATAAATAAACTATTCGCACTTACCCTCCCTATCATCCCAGTAGGAAATGTCCATCTTAAAACGGTTTCGAATGCCAAGTCAATTTTAGATAATTACTGTGAACGGAATTTTGGAGAAACAGATGTCAATCTATTGATAAGTTTGAAACAAGGTGGAGTGGAACAGTAAATATTCGGTGTTACCTTGTAACTTATTCATTAAAAAATTCTAACAGTTTCAGATGATGGTTGTTTGCATTAATCGAGCGCCTGTGCTGGATATTTGGACTGAGGAAGTTTTTAACTAGGGTTGTATTGCCTTCCCCCAGTGATGGAAATATATGTACATGTTACTATTTAGTGTGGATGATGAATGTTCAGTGTAGTACAGTGTTTGCGTTGTGAATGAATGAAACATGAAGCATGGGAGACTGTGACACGTGGTGGAGGCCGATCCAACCGGAAGACCGAGAAGGCCTGCCAAGCTTAGAGTCACAATGCGCACTGCGGAGAGGTCTGGATTTAAATCACAACTGTCATGCGTAATCTAGTGATTAGGATTTGTGCACCACGACTTCTCCAACCTCACCGACCAAGTCCTGGTGGTAATTTCTTCCAGCTCCAGGACCTGAACAAGCCAACCCCTTGTCAGCGCCGGGCACCGCCAGCAGAGCCAACGTGGTCAGGCTCCTCTTCTCCTCCACCTGTCCACATTAAGGATCGGCTGCCTTGATGAGTTTCTTCCACCTTCCCGGTCTACAGTGTCCTCTTCTTTCAGCCCTTAGTTCATGAGGTCCTTCTTAATTAGACCATTCCACCCTATCCTTGGTCTCCGTCTAGCTTTCCTCCCATAGGCATACTCCACGCTTTCTTGAATGCCTCTTCGTCGCCTCTTCTCATCACATAACCGCACCACCTTAATCTTCCCTCTCTGATGACTTCACTAACACTAACCAGTGCAGCTATTTTTCTTATCTCTTTACTTCGAAGTCTGTCATTCAGAGAAAATACCCAATAGCTACCTTAGCATCCTACTTTCCGTCCTCTCCAGGAGGGCTTTCTGTTTTACGTAAAGCCCATTTTTCTGACCCTTAAAGGATAACCGGTCTTACCCCAGTCATATACACTTTTACTTTTAGGTTTTTATTACATATCACTCGAGCAACAACTTTCCATTTGTTCCAGTCTGTTTTTACTCTAGCCTTCACGTTCTTTTATTATTCCATCCAGATATCTAAAGGTATGTACTTGGGTCAGCTTCATTCCCTTGGTGTCCTTAAGATTAATTTCACATGCTTGTCTGCTGCTAACCAGTACTGAAGTCTTCTTTGTGTTGATCTTGAGATCCTTTTGCTCTAGTTTATCTTGCCACAGTCAGAGTGGGCTTACAGTGTCACAATACTTTTTTTTTTTTTAACTTAATTTAATTGTCATGAAGTAAATTAACCTATGGCCTGTTTCCCACACATCTGCTCTCCTGACCTATCATTTTTCTCTTTATTCCCCCTTTCGAACCAGCGACTAAGAACCCCGTACCACCGATTCACTAGTGTACACAGGTGTGCAGTGTGAATTACGGGTAGGATGAAAGAAAGACTTACGTTCTGCCCGAATTCAAGCCGTGTTTGTCAGACCCGGTGTACTTAGCCAAGAAGAGGAAAGTCTCTGTTAATATCTGTTGGCAAAATATATTACTTTTTGAGCTCTGTATGATATGTGTATTTTTGCTTGTGAAATGTGTAATTTATGTGGCGGATGTTACGGGTATTTGCTTAGATGATTGTGAGAAACCTTATAAAAACTGCAGTTTAGACCGCTGGTGCGCCAGTACCAGGAACCGAACCTGGTTTCGTTGTATCTTTCCTGTCCACTATGCGGCGCCTTAACGCACTCAAACCACACTGGAGGGTGTTTTTATATTTTATTAAAATCCATTGATTCCAATAACACGACCCAATTTCCATTTCCAGTAAATTCTCGTGCGCCCATCTTCGATGAATACGCAAACTTCTTCCGTTTTTTTTTTTTTTTTTTTTTTTTTTTTTTTTTTTTTTTTTTTTAAGCTTCGTTGACGACTAAGGTCATTAGAGGCGGGATGAGACACAAGAAACGGGAAGGAATTCGGCCATGGGCTTTCTGAAGGAAGCATCCCGGCATTCGCCTGGAGTGATTTGGGGAAACCATGGAAAACCCAAATCTGGATGCCCGGACGGGGATTCGAACCCGCGTCCTCCCGAATGCGAGGCCAGAACGTTAATCTTCATCCACCAAGCTCGGTTACTACGTCAGCGATTGGAATAAATTACCAAGGGAAGCGATGACTAGTTTACCTAAAATGCTTAAACATTTCAAAATATAAATTCGTAAAGGTCAAAAGTGGACGGGAGGGATATTACACTCAAAGAATTCAAGATAAAACTAATGAAGTAACAATAATAACAAAGAGGTAAATTTGTGCGTAGGGAAATTGCCGCCAGAGCACACGCTCAAGCAGAATTAAATTAATTACAATTCCCTGTCGTTTTATACCTAACTGAGACAAACAGCAGAACACTGTTAGGTCTCGGGAATTTGCTCGCCGCCGTAATTCACTTGTTGCGCTTGACTGAAAGTTTCTTAGGCAGGCCCATGTTCCGCTCAAGGGTAATAAATGTCACTCTTCTCTCTTTACATAGACTATAGAGAGTGTCCGGGGGGCTAAACGTATCAAGCATTTTAGAACTCCTCTGACCTTTCAAAATAATTTTGAGATATATATGTGAAGACGATGGGTATACAGTTACAAACCAGAGCGTCTATTGCTCTTCGTCGCAATAGTGAGCTGGTAGTATTGCAGCTTCAGACTTGGTAAATTTCATTGGAATTTTTAATTTGTATTGGGATGGAGTACACGATCTGATAGCAATTTCCGTACTCACCTAATTTCCTGTTTCATGATTTTCTTTTTGTATCTTAAAATTCATTCAGTGTTAAAAACCAACTACTTTAGTCATTTAAAAAGTTTAGCTTTTGAGTCTTTTGTTTTTGTGGTAAACTGCTGATCGTATCAGATGGTAATTTATTCCAATTGTTAAATCTCTTGCCAAAAAATTAAAATTTTCCATTCCCTTATGTCCGAAACCAAGTACCTGAACGAGCGTGGTTTGTGAGCGGTTAACGCTCTGGCCTCGCATTCGGAAGGACGCCGGTTCGAATCCCCGTCCGGGCATCCAGATTTGGGTTTTCCATGGTTTCTCAAATCACCCCAGACAAATTCCGGGATGTTTCCTTCAAAAGGCCATGGCCGAATTTCATCCAGTTCTTTGTCCACAGTGCCATCCCACCTTTAATGACCTCGACGTCGACGAACGTAAAGCCATTAGCAAAAAAATAAAAAGCAAATAAAAAACAAGTGCCTGTTTTTGGTCATTGTCATCGCTTAGCAATAATGTGCAAGCGTCACGAATATGGCGTAAGTGATAACATAAAGTTTTAAAGTGTTTGCCCACTCTCGATATTTCTAACCATCTTTAGTTACCGTTATTCAACATATAACATCGGAATACCTTTTACTTAATACTCTGTTTGGCCATTACTTGTTTTTAAACTAGTCTGCACTACTCATTCATTAAATGTCATTGACCGTGCATTATTTCCTATTATAAAAGGTCACATCACCTTATGCAAAATAATATCCATCTCTTTCCTCATAATACACAACATTTATTCAATCTTCCCGTTGCACAATTTAACATCAATCAAATATTTCTCGTTACATCTATTCACCAAATTCATTACATATTTCCTTAATTCAAAGCGCTGGCGCTGCCACGGCATTTAAACTGCTCGTCATTGCTCCTCCAGGTCTTCCCTTCTCCTCATCGTTTGTTCCCCTCTATTGTCCCTCTGATAAATCATCTACGGCTCGCTATTTCATTGCTGTGTATTTAAGCTCAGAATAACAATATTACTATAAATATTTACAAAACTATACATATACTTGAAAATACATTGACAACTGTCCATTTATTTCATGTACGTCCGATACAAAGAGACCGGCTATAATATAACCGGTCATTGTTAGAATGAAGAAACTGATTTATTTATTTACTAGCTGATACCCGCGACTTCGTACGCGGGGATTAAGAATTTATTTGCCTTGAATTGGATATAGAAAGTTGTTGGTAACGAAGGATTGGTCCCAAACAACAAAGAGTCAGTGTAATATGAAAGGAAACCTATCAGTATATCATTCTACCGTCGAACCTGACTCTTGAAGAGAATCAATTTCCAACATATTTCTGTCACCATTCGATAATTTTTCAAAATTTCGTGACTACAATTGTTAATCACACCGGGAAAAAAAAATTCCTATGCCCTTCCTACAGATTTTCTTGTCAAATTCCATCAATATCGATATAGCCATTTAGTCGTCAAAACAGACAGTGACTTAATTACTGCAGATCACACACACACACACACACACTGATTGCGAACAACTCCTGAGGCATCATTATAACGTAAAAAAGTGTACACCTACGGCATTGCAAGATTACCTACGATTTGCTTCGCATTGCACCCCAAAATTTGTGTTATCAACAGTTTAACATTCAATCCGAATAACCAACCGTCCAGGCGTGACACTCACGATCAAAAACAATTTTTAAAAATCTTTGCCTGCTCGGAGATTTAACCGGAGACCACAATATAATCAGCAGTAAGCAAGTGCCTTAAGCAATGAGCTATCAGACCGTTATATGGAAAGACAGTGCAGAGACCTACACATCCTACTCGTCTGTCTATCACCGTTCAGTAATTTTTCGAAATTATAAGACAACGTGTATTATTTATAAAGAAAATGTTTCAACCAAATGTAGGCAGTACTTTTCTCCTTGTTTCAAATGATAAGTGTGCAAACTTTCATCGAAATTGGATAAAAACTGTGGATTTGTATGAAGAGCAAACAAACCGACAATCAAACAAACAAACATACATACACTCATCTTTATATATATAGATTTTGTAAATGGCATTCGGCTTTTTAGGCATTCAGCCAACATCATTTTGTGTTTCATTCTTCCTCAAGCATGTTCGACTCCTCAAGTGTTGCCAATAGTCTCAAGTGAAAGGACGACACAAAACGAACAGAACACTTAATTAAAACCACCCATGCCCTGGGCCTGACTCGAACTGGTGACCTCTGCAACTAGAAGCCAGTGCGGGCAACTGACTATTCTCAGTGTTCCATGTCCGAGTGGTAGATAGCGTGTGCATGTTGCTGGCGGACAATGTCTCCTCTCAAGCCGGTGTGACCTGAGGATGCACGTCGAGGGTGAAGATACAAGGACATTCCTGAGTTGGAGAGGGGAGTGCTCGGACTTAGAGACACGAGATTTCTGAGCCAGTGGGAGAGCGGAACCGATCTTCACGGCCTGGAATGGAGAACAAACGGTAAAGTCATCTTCATAACGAGAGACAATTTGCAACACCTTCACATTCTCGTGACCTGCGGTTGCAACTAGCCAGAATGGAATCAAAAATGAAGGTAAAGAAAATCTGTAATGTTATGTTGTTCAACTGTATATGATTAATAATTTCCTATTAAAACTTAATGGATTGTAAGCTCATATCTTTACTAGTATTATGATCCTAAAAAGTAATTGCCATGAGGATTGAATTAAAATAATCTACTATATAATTTCATAAGCTCAGTCAATCACCTTGATAGCTATTGGCTGGATAACGGTGACGTCACGAGCCAGCCTTCACTCTCAAATTAACAGCAGCCAGAGATGTCATAGAAGAAATTCGAGGTTATGTCCACAACTTAATAGCAAAACAACTGAGGGTGCACGTTGAGGGTGATGACACAAGGACATTCCTGAGTTGTCATAACACAACAATTAAGCTTGCTTTTCGTAGCATTTTATAGTTTAAAAAAATCGATAACCTTTACGGCTGAAAAAAAAAAAACGTAGCACTGCTTTTTAGTAATATGCCGGTAATAAATGCAACATAAAAAACTTTAAAAGGCTTAAATTACTAATGATCTCTGCTGTAACTACGAATACCAATTGTCACTCCAGCCTACGCAAAACTTCAATTTAATTTAAACTTTCTCTAATGTTGCTTCTCAACCAAAGTTAATACATTACGTTTTATTTACTTTTCACGTATTTTATTGACCACTTTGGTTAACAGCCTTTGTTCATGTTCGCTGCACGTGAGTTAATAGGTTATTTAAAGTGGATATCAGACCAAATATGTTACAGAATTGAGTATTTTGGCAATCATTTCTTTGGCTTCAACTATTTAATAATCTGGCCCTTACAGACACTATAACCAACCATTACATTATAAATGTTTATCCAGCCTCAATAAAAAAACAACGTGATGATTTCGAAGCAAAAAAGAAATTCTTCATATTTTACAGAGTAAATGTTTAGGGTCAAATACAATTATATATCTCAGCAAGTTTGAATCTACGACCATTGAAACAATTAAACGATAGCGCGATTATACCTATCCGTGCTTAATACGTCTATTAATACTTCTGAGTTCTTTAAGCACAAGAGATTTTTTTCAGCCTAAGGGTGAAACACAGGACGAGTTCGTATTTGGTCAGATCATAATCTTTGACCTCAAAAACTAGAACTGATCTATACCCTTGACGACACGCAAAAAAAGGTCACTGTCTTACACTAATAATAATAACAGCTGTAATAATAACCATACAGGAAAAACATACAAATTCTCAATTTATCAATATTTATCTCTATTCGAAACCATGAAAACCAACTAAAAGTACTGAAATCAGCAGTAAGATGGATGTTTACAATATTTTTCAGCGAATTTGGTAGCTTCCTATTAGTGGAATGTTATCACCAGTATGTTATTGCAGGTGGGTGTGGATAGTGGCAGGAATGTCACCAGCAGTGCTTAATGGAACCGTAAGCAGCGACAGTTCGGAGCGTTGTGGGTAGAATACACTGGCGGTATTAAGTTTGTAGGTGCCGGGTGTTCCAGATAGGACGTAATGTTTCAGTAAACACAACACACTCACTTGTGTCTCCAACCGCGCCAGTTCACGCAATTAATTATTCGACACACAAACCCGCTGCTACAGCGTACCGAAGAGGATGTGCGCTTGGCAGTGGAGGCGTTCTAGATACAATTTCCCACTATCCACGCAACAGTCAGTCACCAGCAAGTCCTACAGTTCATCAGTAGCACTTTAAAAAAGAGCTGTAGATCAAATACCTCATCTATTATTTACTCTATGCAACTGAAATGAAATAAAGACTTTACACTTCTGCATTTCCGTGGACTTCCAAAGTTCCAAATCATACCAATCATTTGCCTATAAATCCCTTGAAATAGGTATTTTTAAACAAATGGCCCTAATTTCTTACAGTCAGATCCGTTTAACTTCTCGCTTTTTTAAGCGTTTATATGAGAATGGTAGGAATGAGACATACGGCATGGGGATAGATGAATACACATTCAGACGTATAATACGAATCTTAATAATCTGGTTTTGTAAGTTAAGCTCGATTAAACTAAATTTCGAATCTAGAAAACATATCAGGATTTATTTTAGCAATTAAAACAACAGTGAAATTATATTCGTTCAGCTGCAGAGTGAATACGTATCCTGGGGATAATAACAAGTATTAGTCTTTTAGAATGAGAAAATAGTATTTTTTTAATGAAATTTGTGAACTCTAATTTTGAATCCCTACTACTGTTGCTAAATTCATAATGAAAATATTAACCCTTTTTTTAAATTATGAAAGGTATCACAGCTGTAGACATTATTCATCCCTACATGGAACTACATCTTAAGTAGAGAACTTTTATTGATGTGAACCAATTAAAAATCACTTCCTTCGTTATTGAATTGAAGTTAATTATTATTATTCTTTTTATTGTTATTATTATTTTATACTCTTTGAGTGTAAACTCCCCACCCATCTACTTTTGCCATTTATAAAAATTTAATTTCAAATTCCTTCGGCGTTTTTTGGTAATTTATTGCAATCCCTGACTCCTTAACCTACAAAAGAAAATATTCCAACTCCCTTTGTATGGAATTGGGTGCCAGCATGTTTTCACGACCATCTTTCTCATCCATGCACTATTCCTAATTCTCCGAAGATAAGAACTGGTTTTTGGACGATAGTTTTCAGATTAATTTCTTTACTATGTGTCTAATACCTTTCATCAAAGTATTCAGTTAATTTCTAAATTATGTTGTTGCGATGAAGCACAGTTGAAAAACGATTGATAAATATAATTTTCTTCTTACTAGTAATTCGAAGTAGACTGCATTAGATCAGAATTCAGTACAGTAAATACAGTAAAATGCAGGAGGATAACTTTAAATGAACACGAGTGTCTGTTGTGTGATTCAAAATCAACTCTGGAAACTGGGAAACGACTGATAGACTGTGTTTCAGATAACAATGAATTTTGCAGAAAAAACTCGCGACACACAATGCAAGATATTTTACAATGACTAAAGGCTAAGCCAAACATTCAAAATCTTTAAACTGCCTAACAACAATCCAGTTTACAATTACTGAAAAAAAAACCATACTCAATTTTTCTAAAAGACTGGAATAAGTCATTTGAAACCTTTTAAAAGTTAATGGAATACTAATAATAATAAATCACAGCATTGAGATATTGTGGAACAGTTCCAGGTAAATCAATTAGTGTGAATAATCAATACTTAAACGAATGAAATTTAATTTTGTTTTGGTCTTTTTTTCTCTGCATACGTTTCACTACATTATCTACAACATCTTTAGTAATTTAAGAACAAAGCTTTTCGCAGCTTTGTAAAAACGCCGATCAGGCAGAACATTATGACCTAAAAGCCGGCATGTCCGCCTTTGGCACGGGTAACAGCGGCGACAAGTCTTGGCATGGAAGCAATGAGGCCTTGGTAGGTCGCTGGAGGCAGTTGGCACCACATCTGCAGACACAAGTCACCTAATTCCCGTAAATTCCCGGGAAAGGGGGGGGGGGTTGAGCTCTGACGCCACGTTCAATCACATCCCAGTTTTGTTTGATCGAGTTAATAACTGGCGAGTTGGGGGGGGGGGGGCAGCACATCAATTGCAACTCGCCACTGTGTTCCACGAACCATTCCATCACACTCCTGGTCTTTTGACATGACGCATTATGTTGTTGAAAAATGCCACTGCCGTTGGGAAACTTGGTCGTCATAAAGGGGTGTACGTGGTCTGCAACCAGTATACGATACTTATCGGCCTTCATGGTGCCTTGCACGAGATCTATTGGACCCATGGATGTCCTCGTATTACCCAGAGCATAATTGAGCCACCACCAGCTTGTCTTAGTCCTGCAGTATACGTGTCAAGAAGCTGTTCCTCTAGGAAACAACGGATTCGCAACCTCCCATCGGCATGATGAAGAAGGTATCGGGATTCATCAGACTATGCAACGCTCCGCCACTGTAACAACGTCCAGTGACGATGGTCGCGTGCCCATTTCACTCGTAGTTGCCGACGTCGTGGTGTTGAAATTCACACATGCATGGGTCGACGGCTGCGGAGACCCATCGCAAGGAGGGTTCGATGCACTGTGTGTTAAGACACACTTGTACTCTGGCAGCATTAAAGTCTGATGTTAGTTCCGCCACAGTTCTCCGCCTGACGTGTTTTACCAGTCTGCCCAGCCTAAAACGTCCGACATCTGTAATGATGCGTATCCGCCCAACCCCTTGACGTTTGGACGTGGTTTCGCCACCCGTTGAAGACACTCACCACAGCACTACTCGAAACCCGACGAGTCGTGCATTTTCCGAAATGCCCGTGCCGAGTCTCCGGGCCATCACAATCTGTCATCGGTTAAACTCAGATAGATAGAGCGCCTTCCACATTCTAAACACGGATAGCACGCTCACTGGTACTACATGCACAGTGCGTGTGTCTGATTAGCAGTCATACCTCGTCTGTTGACGCTGCTATCGCCTTGACGGGTTTATATCGATAGTAGGTAGATAGTCATAATTTTCTGGCTGATCAGCGTAAGTAAACTGTTGTCGGGCTTATAGCCGCGTATATTCATGGGACGTTTCGATGGAGTACATCTCTTCTCTAACTTCCAAACACCTATATAACTGTAACAACTGTTTGTTTTAGCGGTTCAGCTGCATCGGTGGAAGTCAAAAGTCGAAGTGCAATACCGTCATCCGATCTTCTGATACTTACAAATGCGTTGCTACTTCAACATTTTGAAAACCGGGCAGAAGATTGGATGACGTCATCATGCTGGGTCGGATTTTGTCTTCTACCTGGCTACGAAAATGTTGAAACAGTAGCGCATCGCTAAATAGGAAAAGAGTGGATGACGTCATGGTACTGGGTCATCTTTATCTTCCACCGTTGCCTCGGTACTACCAAAACAAACAGATTTTACAGTTATAAAGTTGATTTAAAATGAGGGCGGAGATTCTTTCCCTGGAAACATCCGATGAGTGTGACAAATGCGCGTCTGGAAGACCGGTAATAGTTTATTTATCATCAGTGACTATACCTATGATATGTTACAGTTCTTGTTAGATACATTTCAGTGTTACAGTCATTGTAACAAGAAGTATGCAACGGCATTATTTATTTGATTTACTTGTTTTTATATTTCACAATACATTTCGTATCAGCGTGAGCGTTCTCTATGATATGTTGTTTTCAATGTGAAAGGTTGAATTCTTTCCACGATTATTCATATGAATTTTATACAACACTACATTTTACACTAAATTTTACTGTATTCATTTCTACAGTATTACTAACAGTGTTTGTTTATATTCGTAAGTTTAAAGTACATTATGAAAGTACTGTACAACACTGAATATTTCATTATTCTATGGAATGTTTGTTGTTGTAAACCGGAATGACACCTGAATGAATATAAACAACTTGTTTTACCGATATCGTTAAGTCGAGAGAATAGTTAAAAACACACTGTCGTACACAGGCTTGCCAGCAGTGTATAATTATCTTTGGTAGAGGAAAATAAAAACCGTATGAAATATTTTGAAAGAATGAGGTAGTTATTGCCTTAAATGCTTTTTTTTTTCTCGCTCTTATGATTCTAGATAATAATATTTGGTTTTCTTTCAAAATGTTGTAACTGGTACCACGTAATAACTCTTGTATTATATAAAAAAATTAACAACAAATTTTTAATTAAATTTAACTACGCTTTGTTTTTCTCTTTTCGCCATGTTGTATTTATTATTTTTTTGGAGAGAGCTGAAACGGCGGGAAAAGGAGCACAGAGGAAACAATTATTTTCGTATTTGGTAACCTAGCTGTAGCCCGCAACTTCCTCTCTATAAACCCAACGCCACAACGCCAGCGAGGAGAAAATAACTGACCCGACGCTGACCCGTACGCTAAAATCACGATGAATATTTAGGCTGCCGGAGGTGTCTAATATTCGACAAGTAGTTTTTGCTTCAATTGCGTTTAACAACAATTGGGTGTTAGCTTGTCAACGCTTTTGTCTTAAATTTCTCATCCAAACCAACTTCACATGAAAATAAACGTACCGAGTTTTATTCCCCGTTCCATTAGGCCGCACATTAACCGAACCACCGAGTGATTGTTTATCCGTTAATACCATTCAACCAGATAGAATCGTGGTTGACGAATCGTATGTTGCTTCTAGCAATTAAAGTATTAACGGCCTAGAATATAACGAAGAGCCAGTTATTACTTACTTCCATAATTATGGAAAATGAAAAGCAATTTTTATCTTAGTAACAATATCTTAATATTATTACAAATTATAAATTATAAATGAGAAAGTTTTGCTGGATGCATGTTTGTATGTTTAAAATATTTGCCTCAATCACGTCTTAACTGCTTAACAATTAAATCTACTTTGGCACGGAATTAGTATATAGTCTGAGATGTTACACAAAATAATTTTTATCACGCAAAAACTAATAATTCATTTCGGAACTGTCATTATCAATTCGCATTTCACCAAAACCAAAGAGTATCCGTAGGCGGTATTGCCACATTTACCCTTTGCTTCTTTCGAAAATTGCGTACAATGCTTTTCAGTGATCAAAGCAAGAACGTTATATGATAGTCAATGGTATGTTCAGTATAAAAGTGTGAAAATGGATATACTTGATAAAATAATACCTTCTGGTAATTTTCACATAGATATGTAATTCTGTTGACATGTTTTGGAGCTGAAAATAAATGATTACAGTTATGTTTGTAACGAAACTGCTGTGTCAGACTCGTACAACTTTATAAATAGCAATAATAATTAATATTGACAGTAGGGCTGGAATATTTTGCTCGAAAGTATTTTCGCTTTTAAGTCTTGGAGGTAGCCACCTGTAACGGTGAATCGAGACCCTTTCACACCTGAGCTGGGGTAGCAACATATTTCTCAACTGCGAGGGAAAGACCGTTTATCTGTAGCAGGTATCGCCGAACTGACCCTTCTCCGGTCAAGTGGATAATTCGGCTGGACCATCTATTGAGCCGTACGCTAGTGGAAAATTTGGTGGCCGAAGCAAAACTCGGAGAAGGTCGGATATTTTCGGGGTGAGGCAGTTATGGTAGATCCAAGGAACGGGCATGTTACAAAATAATAACGAGCTATTTGGTGTGTTCTGGGTCCACATCTCTTACGGGCCGACGGATTGGTTTTCGACGGGGTTGGAAGAGGATTCCGATCCAACATCGGGAGAGGAGGGGGTCTTCCGCTGGTGTCTGGCGGACAGACAGGTCATGCCATCGCCGAGTCTGCGATTACGACGAGACTTAGAGCTGGACGGCTTAAGCCACTTCTGGCTTGCGGTACCTGTGGCGTTTGCCTGAAGGAATTGTGCGTGTTACCACCATTGGTGCCACAGCTGCTGAATAAACGGTAAACACCTTCAGCCATTAAAAAGAACTCAGTGTTACGCATTCCTCGACCCCTGAACGCCCTTGAGCATCACTCTCCGACAATTTTTCTGAGCGTATTATTAGCCGTGAGCAATCTGATTTGATATGGGAAGACTATTATAAATTCCTATCAATCAGGAAATATTATTTTATTTAAGTCCAAGACTTAATGGCGCCCTCCTTGATTTCATTTTTGTATAAGCTTGTATTTGTGAACAGCTTTATAAATTTCACATGGATATGTTATTGTTTGCTTAGAATTAACACCTTATGCCACATATTGTAAGACTCGGTGTTGATTTTTATTTGAACATTGGATTTTCATGTTTTAAATTAAGTTCACCGACGTCTATTGGCATTCAATGTTTGATTTGAATAAATCTGTCAGGTTATGAGTTTAAATTTGTAATGCAAGATAGAATATCACTTTGCACCCTCTTCCATTTGATTAAATCAAATAATTGAAATTATTAAATTATTGAGATCAACCAAAATCTATAATATCAATCAAGGAATGCTATAAGTACAATTACCCAGCAACCCTCCCCCCCCCCCTTACTACCACACGTTTCATCAATATTACTAAATTAAAAAAAAAAAAAAAAAACCTACCAATGCCATCTGTTGACAGATAGCAGTACTAAATATAAGGTATAAATAAAAATAAAGTATAAATTGCCTTTAATGAAACTTTGATTAAATTATTGCTTTCTTTTCTTATATGTAGTTTTGCGGTTCATAGAAACATTGAAGGTTCACCTGTTGCCAAAATGTTTGCATATGTTTTAATCCTTTCCTGCCAAGTGTAGTAAGGTGACATTAATTACCTTTGAGAGGTGCAGAAACTAAAAAATAATATTATCAGATTTTATAGTGAAGAATCAATCAATCAATACTTTAATATGCAAATTTCTATTTCAAAGCAGAGAAAACCAATATGCAAACAGGAAATAAAGTCCGATTTAAGAAATCAGTAATCCTGGGACGTGATGACAAACGTAACACAAATCGTTGAATAAAATATTGTAAAACAAGAACTGTGAGATTAATCAAAGATGGCATTGAAGAAATAATTTAGTGGTATTTCAGCATATCCATTTCTATCTTAAAGCAAATTTAATTGATCTAAAAGAAGTTACATATTATGGTAATTGTATTTTGTTGTAGGAAGAAATTAATTTTTATATTACATGTAATATTTATTGCTATTATTATAATTAAAGAAAACTGTTATTCTATAATACGCTCCCAAGCGGACGAACTGGCGGTAACTGCTAGTAATTTATAACAGTGCTGTATCGCGGATAAAAATCTTTTCAGAAATGTTCGTTTCGTTAATTTTTGTTACAAGCATTAATATTTCGTTTAATTACGTATACCATGAAACTTATATTTTACTCTAAAGAGAGTATGTCCTCATAATTTATGGTTACGATAAAGTTTATCTACAAAAAATAAAGTATAATATTTTCTTATAAATTATGATTGGCAACCTTTGTCGTGCAGTACCTTCCAGCAGTTACAATTAAACTATAAACAAAACCTGCAGGTAATACAGTCGAAATTATAACATGCATAGTAGTGCATAAAACTCGTTTGACTTAACATGAAACAAATTCCACCTTCCAAACCAAAACAACATAGCAAAGAGAACGCTGAGGCTGAGACAAAATAAAATAAGAAATGGAATAACATAGAAATAAAATCGCGTTGTTATATACTTCCAGGGCCGGTTTAAGGCTACCGCAAGAACCGCAGTCGCGGGGGGCCCCAACCTTGAGGGGGCCCCGCCATGATCCCCTTCAAAATTTATCCTCACATAACGAACAATGTTTCTGCTAAAATAAAACAAATTTAGAATGTTAACAAGCTGCGTTCACAATTGACGTTTCCGAGGCGTGGAGTTCCACGAGAAGTCCTTCATCAGATTCAGTTTTGAGAAAGTCGTATCTGATGTAATTACAATAAGCCTGTATATTTAAAGGCGTGTATTGCTCTCAACCTGTTTCAGAAATTTATGTAATTTCGTTGAAATAAACTCATTCATATTTTGACGTTTCATATAAAAAGTTATTTAATTAAAATGTGTATGCCTGCTCACGTGTCTCCAGCCCTAAAAACCTATACGTACTATCAAAGAAAGGCAAGAAAAGAAATGTCGTATACAAAAGGTGTGTTATAAATATAATAGCTATAAAACTGAATACAAAAATATTTTCATTTGACACAATGGGCAGCAGGACGTAGCCAGAAATGAAAGTGACAGTAGTTGGGAGATCCATATGAGATGCACTGATAAAACATCAAAGACTCGGCCAAGTTTGTCCCGTTCAGCTAATACTCAATAAACTGCTGGCCCGTTTGTACACAGATTTAGAGAAACCTCAGTCCGTCTCTTAAATCGTTATTTGAGCTCTACACACAGATTATATATATATATATATATATATATGTGTGTGTGTGTGTGAGAGAGAGAGAGAGAGAGAAAGTGACGAAAGTTGTCAAAAGTCTAGGCAAAAGTACATCTAGAAAATAAATAGGGGGCCCCGAAATCAAACTTCGCAGGGGGCCCCGAAATACCTTAAGTCGGCCCTGCATACTTCATATTAACACTGAAACGTGACTATCATGAAGAATAATGCGTCATACAGTTGACCAGTTGACCGCTGAAGGTGCACCTGAAAAAGTAAGTCAAACGCGTGCGGAGAAAATAAAACGAAAACAAATTTCAATATATGATTATTTATACACATTGAAAACATAGTTAATGGTATGAGACGAAAACTAAGTGAAATATTCATGCTACTCTGGGGACCACTTAACTGGCTTAAATATTTTGAATATAATTGAAAGAAACGGTGAAAGTGGCTGCATAGTTGCAAGTGCTTATAATGTCAGTGTTTCGGACGCACAATATTGTCCGAACGAGCTGCATATTGCAAAGTGAGCGCCGAAACAATTACGTCGCAGGAGGTGGGGCCGCTAATTACGGGTTGTTCGGCTGAAAGTTTTGTGCCCTTTGAGGAGTTGGCGAGGCTAGCACACGGGGGAGCTGGGCCAGATTGGAGTCCGAGGGGCGGGGCGGCCCGCCCTCATACAGAATTATGGGCCTCCCCTGGCAGCAGCTATCGGCGATAAAAGTCAGAGACCGGCCTCCTAAAACAACGGGCCAGCTCTCTGTCTGGACCGAGCAGGGACGCTGCTACACCGACAACTCACAGAGGAGACTCGAACAGCTTTGTTCTCTACAGCGAAAATGCAACACCAAAAATTATTATGTAACTGTAACCGGGTTTCGTTTTCATAACGATACCTATGTATAGTAAATAAAAGGAGAATTGTTTATGAGCGTATAAGCGTAATTTTGTTTTGTGTATTGAAGAAGTAGACCCATATGGATATATTTTTCAAGCGGTTAAAATATTGAGGAGCTTTTAACTTCATATTTTACGCCTTGATCGATCGAAAATGACGACGCAGAGTCTTAGAAAACATTAACTTTAAACTCCATTTTAACTCGGTTCTTTTCCCGTGAAGAATTTGTCAAGGAACAACTCTCAGAAAAACTTCGTTTATTTTTGTTTTAGTTTTGGCCTCTATGGAGCACGTGGTTTTTAACTCTGGTGAACTTTCTTTCTGACTCAATATTCTTTCATCCTTGCACTGTGGTTGTCTTTTCTTTCATGGACCCAATTCACCTCGGAGCGCAGTGTTTTGGTTGTTAGTGTCAGGAGCGAATCTGATGCTTCAATCAACGTTCAGTACTTTTTCCAGTTGTAAATGTCATTGAGGTATACTCCCAGTGGCTCGAGATCTTTTCTGAGTAGCCTTGTCCATTTTGCGTTAGTCGCTTTCCCTCTAGAGATGGCGTTTAAGATTTTGGAGGTGAGTCATTGTCCATCCGAACTATGTGACGATAGAACATGGATCTCCTTTTTCTCGTGGCTGTGTAATGCTCTCCAGCTGTTCGTGTAGACCCTTATTATGGTTGAATCTGTATTTTCCTTCTTTTTTAGGACCTCACTTTCCTGAAGTTTCAGTTTTCTGAATTGTCCGTTTCTAACCATGTTCGAGTACTCTGATTCATACAGTACTGATGGTTGAACTACAGTATTATAGTGCCTGAGTTTGAGGTTAAGGGAGAGGGATTTAGATCCAGAAATGTTCTTACAAATCGCGCATCTGCTATTATAACGTAACGCTGTCGCCACATTATAATGTGCATTTTATTATATAAATCATAATGTTATAGTAATTTTCATAAGTCTTGACCGACCACCTAGATAGTTTTTTTAGTAATTTCCTAAAGTATGCAAGATTCCAAGTGAGGACTGTAATGCATTAGTGAACATTCAGTGTATCTTGTTGCAACGAATATTAAAGAATTATTGAGCTGTGTAGGCTTGAAGCTATTCGTGGCCTTCCCGAGCCACGAAGACAGGAAGTCAAGGATAAAGGGTTTTGCCGGCTTTGGGTACATCCATAAATTACGTGAGGTGTTTTTCCCCGATTTACATACACCCCCTCCCACTCTGGTGAGCTCTGGTCCGTGAGAAGGCCCCCACCCCCCCCCCCAATAATCACCATACACCGTAATCGCCCTCGAAACTTTTGGAGACCTTTTTTTAGGTCTCACCCTTCAAAATGCGGTCACAAAGCCACTTTTTGCCGAAATACCCCTCCCCCTAAAATGGAAATTCGCGCAATTTGTAGACCCTTTTTTTTTAGCTCTACAGTCAAAAAGTTTTTTCCAAAATACCTCACGCCTCCCATGAGATTTCCATACACTCCCTCCCCCCCCCTATTTCACCTCACGTAATTAATGGATGCCCCCTTTCACCTTGGGGTGGGGCGTTCACAACAGGCCGCTGACCTGATGTAAAAATAAGATATATTGGATATCACGTGACATTAGGGGGCCAACCTCAAGATCCAATCCAAATGAGCGCTTAACTTAAAATCCTGGAAATTTTCTGTTAAATGTGATCTTCGAGACTCCAAGGGATGGAGCCGGAAGGATCTTCGCAGATTGAAGAGCGACGAGCTTGATTCGATTCGATTCTATTGTGTGGTGGGCTTTTCTCGCAAACTGCTGCAGTCCGACTCCTGGTGTCGGAAAACTGACGCTGCCGGCTGGCTGGAGCAGTTTTTCGCACGGCGACACAGCTAGTAATGCGATGATGCACATTACCAGATCGGACGTGCCTGTAGCCACTTTGTGAGACAGTCTTACATACCGTGGGTCATCTCCGAACACCGAGGACATCAGAGGCAGAACTACAATGGTAAATTATTACGTCCAAGCCATCTGATTGTGCATTCCGTGAAACTGAACCATTAAGCGTCTTTGAGAGGATAGATCCATGTTCTAACTTTACAACTAAAAACAACCCCTGAGCTAGTGGCGTAATTTGCCAGAACTAGTTATTTTCGAATGGTATATTGTTCATTCGTGGCGCCCAAGATTTTTTGAACTGTAAAGTCACAGTATTATGATACCTATGTCTGAGGTCGTCATAACTTGTATTGTACATTGTTTCCAAATATCATTATTTCTTGCATATTAATTCTGAGATGGATTTAAAAGTAAATACACAATTGTTTGCTTGCTCATGACGGCTAATTGTACCTCTGAGCGTTGCTTTTATGATTTTGCCAATTTATGTTAATGTTAACGGTAAATTTGCTCAGACTTGTAATCACCAATGATAAGAAAATAAACGCCATATTGTGGCAGCTTTCCTATATTCCATCTAACATCGAGATTCTTGCAAAATCCATATTTTCACTCCTTCATAAAACTTAATTAAAA
Source organism: Vandiemenella viatica (assembly GCA_031002005.1). Taxonomy (NCBI): domain Eukaryota; kingdom Metazoa; phylum Arthropoda; class Insecta; order Orthoptera; family Morabidae; genus Vandiemenella; species Vandiemenella viatica. Next base: position 152,166,401 of record JARYHS010008075.1, read on the forward strand.
TCCCCATTTATTAATGGTTAATAGTAAATATATGAAAGATAACTATAACGTGTTTACCCACCAAGGCCATTACTACACTATTCATAGCTATGTTCTCGTTGATGTTTATGGTTATCCATTCCCCATGATATTTGAAGGCATTAGTTCGTTTCGTATATTTTTATAAATAAAATTTCTGAATGTGTTAAATGTCTTACGGCCCTTGACTCTTGATCCTAGATCTTTCCCTCGTCTAATGTCACGTCCACGATACGCAAAGCCATTAAAAAAAAAAAAAAAAAAAAAAAAAAAAAAAAAAATCCTTGTGTAATCGTTTGCCATATTACGGTTGTGTTTGGAATTTTTCCCACTGAGACGAAATGTTTAACCAGGAAGCCTATTTATTAACACCACATGGTAAAGGTTTGATTTTATTGGTTCCGCCTTTAAGTAGATGGTATGATTTAAACTTTGACACGTAACTTCAGATTTAGTCTAAATTGGCGAAAATTTCCAAATGAATACTACGTATGACTTCAAGTACCTGTATTTTGCTTCAGTTACGAATAAGAGCTATGTCGGAAAGTTGCAGTGTGAGCCTTGTTTACAGAAAGAGCTACATTCAACTGTTTGGTTTAACTAAAGGTTTGAATATTGTAGTGACCAGACGGGTAGAGAAAAATTCAGACTTTGCAGCATTAGATTCCAGGCAAAAGTGTGTTGGAAGATTTTCTTTCTTCGGTAAGGGAGTCAGGGATTGAAATAAGTTATCAAGAGAAATAATTAATAATTTACGAAAAACGCTGAAAGAATTTAAAGAGAGAAAAATAGGCGGTTTCAGAAAGGGGGAAAATAGTTGCGTAGGGAAATTGCCACCGGAGCATGCCCTCCATCCCGATTAAACTAAATTAATTTGAAATTCTTTTTATTCTCTATAAACAAACGATGTGGAAACTAAATAATTATAAGCTGTAGTTCAATTAAAATGTGCAAAGTAGTTTTTTTTTATCGGTTGAGCGCAATAGGTGCAGAGATAATAGATTATTGATTTTAGCTTAGAAGTAAAAAAAAAAGTATTTAATAATCCTTAAAGTCGATGCTTCTGTTCTTTGATGTGCAATGCCGAGTGCATATTGATTACTAAAGATTTTTTTCTTTCTTTTCCCCCACAGATGCACAGTTTTCTGTGTATTTGTTTGGCTTCAATCGTTTTCATGAAAGTTATCCTAGTTCATAGTTTCTTATGATGTTAAACTCGAGACGATTTTGACTTTCAAGGTGAAAAGTGCTACATTGGATCATTTGTCATGTAAGCAGACACACTAGACCTATCCAAATGTGATTTCTCGCCACTTCCTCAGTAGAGGATATTCTTCGTCGATTGCGTCTTACATTATAGAAGTGAGTAAACACTTCACCAGAGGCCATTAGCTTTAATGATCGTAGCATCGATTCTGCATACAGATAGCCCTGTAATCGAAGCAGCCCACATCCCGCGGCCAAGAATAATAATGCTTCTCCCTGGGAGACAGGATCCATTCCGGCGGGGTCGTGTCGGCGCCCCAGGGAGACGAGGAGCTGTGATTGGTCGCCGTGCGAGGTAACAAGTGCGGGGGAACGTAGGCAGCCTCCTACACGATCGGCGTTGTAGTTTTTTCGTGTCCGGGTGTCATATTCGTTTTGCCCAATGTTGGACAAAGTTGTAATTATCTCTTCCTGTCCATAAGTCTTCGAGTGTTCTTGAAAACTGGCTCTGCTTGCAAGCGTAGAGGTGATCCATGGTCTGCTGTTCTCCACTCTTGCCAGACCCCTTTTATACATGTTCGCTTTTACTGGAGCCCTCCTGTACTTGTAGGTTTAGGGTTCTCCATTGCGCCTAGTCCAATTTCATGCCAGAATGTTCCTCCTCAGAGATTGGGTGCCAGTTAGGAGGATCGACAATTGTGGAATTTAGAAAAGGAGTTCTAGAGCTTAGCCTTCTAGGTAAAGGGATTGGTGTCCCTAACAGTTCGGGCCTCTTATCGAACGTTGAGCCTCCAATAAGAGCAATCGGGCGCACCCTGGGCAACGTCAGTGGAATTTAAACCACTGACGGCAGATTATTTCACCACTGGTCATCAGGAGAAGATGATAGATCCAAACCGGTGTTGTATATTGGATATTCTGTGTCACCATGACGCTCATATAAATGAATGCGCACAAATTGACATGTTTGGAATATGTAGTTCCCAGACAGTTGTGATTCTGTGGCGTTCTAGTATTCAGATGTTCGGCCTTCTTCTAGGGCGAAAGTACACTGAGGTGTATAAGTAGCGTTCGTTGTCCTCGAAAGCTTGATAGGTCCGACCAATTTTAATTTGTCTCTGATCTTTCTTTTTTTTTTTTTTTTTTTTTTTTACAATTGAGATGAAAGTTGCTGACCCCAAACTAAAAACGTGTGTATTCTGCCGAAAGCTGACTAGCATTACTAGAAGATCGCGGCGGCACAATCGCAGGTAGACCTCGTAACTTCAAAGCAAGGGTCCGACAATAGAAGTATTTTAAAATCAAACTTACAGGTGAATATTCTCTGCCAGTGCTCGAATACTTCTTCAAGAAATTCATCTGAAGCTTTCTTAATATTCACGATGCTGCACTGAGGGGACTAAAATCACATATTAATCTTGAGTCTACGTTCTGGTGAACACTTAAGAGCAATTGGATCTTACCGCAGGGGATTTGCTCGAGTCTTAACGTGAAACTACAAGGCCGCTGGTGGTTATAGTATATGAATCCTTTCACTAGAACTAAGGATTATCTATTACTGATAGAGTAAGCGTTAGTCCTCCTTCTGAATTTCCGAAAATAGTGGCACTACTCCAGTTTATATGTTGGAGAATGTTCTGTTGCTCAGTAAAGACATGGGGTTGGTACAGTTACATAATCTCAGCTCATGAATAATCGAATAAGGGAAATAAATATTGGGTATACTTAACTTGGTTTCATTAATAAGTTTTTTAAATGGTGTTTGTCTATTCACTCATATATCAGCCATAATGGTATCCTTTCCTTCAGTTTCGTTGTAATTAACACAATGTACATCACAGAAAAAAACATAACAGTCAGTCGAACACACCACTGCCTTAGACTGGACTTAAACCGGCAAAATCTCAAGGATATATTAGATCGCCAGCCACTACGCTGCTTTGATCAGCGTTATGTTGGTCCGAGGAACGCAGTGAAACGTTAATGTGTTGAATCACAAAACCTTACTTATCCTACCATATCGTATTATAACAGTATACCCGATTCGGGCGTAGACTGCTCCCATTGAGGGTGTACCCTTCCATAGGAATTTTCCTGGGAAGCCGTAAAGGGAAGGATTCTTGTTGCCTTCCGCAGTGTGTGTTCGTGTGTGTTATTGTAAATGTGATAGTGTGAGTGTTCGGTATAGAGTGTTGTTTTCGCTGTATCAAATGAGAGATTCACGCCTACTCTTCCGAAAGACACCGAGAGACCCACCAGGCTTAACGTCCCCATCCGACAGACAAGTCACCATTAACGGTGTCTTAATCCCTCACTACATACGATCTGTAGAGAGGTTTGGGATTTCACCCAGACGCACAATCTGATGACTAGGATTGGTGCACCACCATCTATCCTACCTTGCTGACCCAGTCCTGGTGATTAAAATTTCTTTCACCACCGGGATTTGAACCAGCTAACTCCATATCAGCTCCGGACACCAGTGTGGATCCGCAGCCAACTCAGTCAATGGGGAGGCTAGCTGATAGTGAGAAAGGTAGATCCTCAATCATAGCAGCAATTGTTCCATTTTTCGTATATACAACAAAATAACTTTGGGTTAAAGTGGTAAAAAAAAAGTCCTAGAATATTATTTTCCTTATCGAGATGTCAAAAACTACCCAAGCAAGCTGATTTTTTTTTTTTTTTTTTTGGTTCCGTCATTTCTTACATTTACCAATCGTAAATCATGTGACTGAAAACAGGCTGTTGAGTGCTCGTAACTACATGTTTTGTCCCGCCGCTTTATAAATAGCCGTTTCGCCTCGTGTGTCGCCGGTGTGTTTCTGTGATGTGTGCGCCCTCAACTACTGTGCGGCAGCGGACGTGACCGCACTGCCGATGTGCGCCGACAATTAGGCTGCAAACAGCCGGGCCGGCGCCATCACGGTCGGCAGCCCTAATCAGCGTAATACGGTCCGAAGGACCAACACGCCAGCCCAGCGACCAAGCGCGCGTTGCAGCTCCCAAACTCAGCAACTTTCTCGGCCTCTGAGGACAGCGGTAACAACAACCTGTCACAGTGTACTAGCATATTTGCTCAGTAGGCCGGTTATGAAGTGAAATTGCGACCGAGGTCCTGATTTATTGGACACAACACTCTGTTAGATAAATTAGAACGCTGTGGTCTGGGAAACAGGGAGCAGTGTGTACCATTAATATTAGAAATACAAATTAGGTTATGAATTCAGAGTTAGACATTATGTACCCCAAAGATCAATTCTTGGTCCCCTGATATTCCTAATATTCCGCTTCTCATTTCAAGCCCAGAAAAAAAAAGAAAAAAAAATCGGTAGAAACATCCAAAGCAATGCAAATGATACTCTAAAGAAAAAAAACCTGTGTTTCGGTGAAAATGAAGTAAAACATGACTTTTATTTGCACACAAAAATAAAACAGAAGGTTGGCTGTAATGTGATCTTCGAAGGAAAGATAATCATTAAAGTAGTAACACGAATTTCTTGGATGAGCAAGTCGCTAGCAATTCAACTGTAACTTTCAGCAAGTTAATGAAAAATTATGTTCTAACACTTTTTCAGTAATGATTATAACCAGAGCTTCTGATATTCAAACGAATACTCGTATATTTTTTATCTATTATAGCTCCATACTTGTGGAATCTTCTCTTGGGAATATTTTTTATAACCGTAGAACTTATGAGTCATGAAAAAGTGTCCTAATAGAAATACTCAAAATCAGCTTACGATCCTTGAGCTGAAATTTATTTAGTACGTTGCCATATACACAATGAAACCAGAATACATGTACCCCCTCATTTCATTTGGTTAACAGTACTACCTTTAATACTGGGAATAAATACTGAGATCATAACTCACTGATAATTTTACAACGAGGGTAAAAATTTTCCACAGTTTATTTATTAAACTTCCTGCCGTGAGAAATAAAAAATCAGAGAACTTTATATCAAATAGTAAAAGTTTCTGATTCATATACCATTTTACTCTGCGAAAGAAATTTCATTTCGCAGTTTGTCAACTGAGACAATACTATATACTTTGAGGCAGGTAAGGAGAAATACGAAAGGTACGCGGTATCACTGGTGTGGTGCATGTTTCTCTCGAAACTAGGTTTGAGTGTGACAATTATTAAGCGCCCTTCATGATTATAAGCAAATTGGCTCTGGCGTGGAGTTGACGTCCAAGCTGGTCCCTAACGTGTTCTAACGGAGACAGATCTTGGAATCTTTCTGGCTACGGGAGTACTTTAATATCACGCTGTCAGTTTATAGAGCCGTGTGTTTATAAGCACCGTCTTGATTATAACCACAGTACTGTCGCATTAGAAATTACATATGAGAATGCAGGATGTCTGTCACGTACGGTCGCCGTCAGAGTTCCCTCAGTCACTTCCAGCATTGGCATGAAGAACCACGATTCATTGCTGAGCACAACGCGACTGCATTCACTGCGTCCAAAGATTCTTCATTGCCGGACGCGGGTCTGAGTCCTCGCTGACCCGAGCGTTAACGAACTCCCACCTCCGATTCACAATATGTCACATTTATTGGCTTATGCACAGTCGCTCCACGATATTTAACAGAATTATATTTAAACACATAAAGACGAAAACTTCTCACGGGAAAAGTATTTGGCAATTTAACAAACACGTTCTTCACAGCCAACATGATAGCCGTGGAAACATTTTGAAATTACAGGTATTATCACAAACGTAGTCAAAGCTCCTTATTTGCGATGTACAAGTTCCGTGCAATATATATGCCGCTAATACAGAAACTGTGAATACCTAATACTAATTTGTATAGATGGGGGATAAGATCCAAGATTAGAAAACAATGTTCATAATACCTAGTGATAGGTGCATTTTGTACTTATTAAACCAGCTTTGTGATGACTGAAATCACCCATGCTAATTTTAACTGTTGAAAGGTTCTTTAAAATGTGCTTTTAGCTTTATCACGAAATTACACCACCACTTGGTAGCACTATCTTGCGTCTTCGATCCATGTGGTTAATGCATCCCCAGTTTTCTCAGTTTTTTTTTTTAAATTGTTTTAAACTGTTTATTGATGTACGTAATTTACTCGGTACTATTTATTTATTTTTTTGACAAAGGAGCTTTTCTTACGTTAAAATTTAGAGTATTTAAAAGCCCGATAAACGTTTTCTTGTATAACGGCTATTTATGTTTCAAATGTTTACTTGACGCTTAACAACCAAAAATTTACGAATTCTTCGAATAAAAAATTATTCTGTAAAGCAACAGACAACAAACAGAAAGAAAAAATTCACACCTAAAACACTGTCCCAATCAAGGTTCGAACCAAGGACATTCTTAATTCCATTAGCACTATTTAACAACGCAGCTATCATGACACCGTGGCTTAAATGCTTATCTATACGTTTATGAAGAACACTTAAACATCACGTTTCTTCGTATGATGAAGTGTACACGGACGGTGAATAAATAAATAAACAATTTGTTTTGTTTCGTTGGCAAACAATTTATCATTTATCAATAATTTTTTATCTGTGATTAAGAAAAATGGCTCACAAAATCCAGTTATTTGTGTGTCGCGCTTACATTATACGTACACTATAGCCTGCATTTTTCTAGTCAATATATCCTAAAACAACTAATTTAATTTATAGTTTTAGCCACTCTTATACATGATTTCTGTTAATCTCTAAATTCCAATTTAAATAGAAATGATTTTTAAATTAAAGTTGTTACATTTTTAAGCTCCGCAGAATAAGTCAGGGATTGTGTCTATAGTTAGTCCAACAAATAAGGCGTCTTTTTTTCGGCATTTTTCCGCTTATAACGATATATCGTTATATCTTTGTAATGTTTTGTAAACGAGGTTCCACGGTGAGTATTTTGTAAATTAGACACCGAATAGTTTAAGTTGGTAGCATACAATTTTATTGTTAGCTATTGGTAACACTGCCTTCTTTGCAGACGGACCAAAGCAGCGAGAGAAGTGTAAGTCAGATGGCCGTAAGATATTATGTTGGCGTACTGCGTCCCTAAGAAGCGACTGCCAAGAAGGAGTAGTATTTTTGTTATTGTGATTTGAAATAGTGTGAAATATACTGGTTTACCGAAAAGCTAACACTATAAAAGTTCGAGTAAACACTTACTGCAAAATATATCTAGTAAACAATATTGAGTTTCAATTTGTTAGATCATTTTCAAACTGTTTGCATAAGCATCAAAGTTTCGTTTTCCTATTAAACCTTATGTGTTACGTGAGCTACTGTCTAGGATACCATGGCCGAATGGTATGACAAAATCCAAGACGGTCTTTCATTTGCGGTAATATGTTGAGGTGTTGCTTATGGTTCAGCAAATGCAGCCTATCTTGGATGAAAAGAAAATTTAAAAAAGCAAGGGCTTACGCTGTAGGCTTCTACAAATTGTTGTCTTTGTATTCAACACGAATTCTCATTAATAACAAGAAATAACCAGCAACAAACAATAAAAATAGTTAAAAATTTGGATAATAGGAAACGCTCGATTCGCTGCCGCAGCGTTTAAAGGCTCGTGACGTCACTAAAGCGACCACCAATCCTAGAGTGTTTTCTGTAAAGTGACCTGAGGTAAAAAAAAATATAATTTTATTTCGCTTTTATTTATTAAAAATAATCCATCTATCTTTTCAAACTTAAAAAATTTCTTCCTTAATCATTAATCTACGCGATTGACTACAATTTTTAATACTTTCAAATAGCCTATTGCTGGACAACGAAGAGTTTTTGCTGATAGAGGTTGAAGTCTTAGAATTCTTTAATTTGTTTTCATATTTCTTGATTTTTCATACGGTTTATTCGTTGATGCTGATAGAAACGTCTCACCAAGACGTCTATTTTTTTATTTTAATTGCTAAAACGATTTTTTTTTTTTTTTTCCCAAGAGGGGTCTAACCTTATTTTTTATCCCACATAATCAGTCGCAAGCGAAACAAAGAATTGAAAAGACGTGTGTTATTTACTTAAGATTATTGAATTGCGAGGAATAACCAAATTGAGGTACTATGACATAAGAGCATCACATGCGGTGGGTGTTACACGGCGGCTTTCGTCAAAGAACGAGACAGAATTTCACACGAATTGGGGCAGTAATTGGTCGAAGTGAATATTATTGCGGTTTAATATAGTGTATAAATGGAATTGAACTCCTAAAATCACAATAACGTTCGTTTCTGATCTGGGAGTAGACAAAATTGTCACACTTACTTTATCCGCGAATAGCGAAAAAGTGAGTAACGATTGTACAGCAGACCAATTTGAAGAGCCAACGGGTCTGCTAGATGCTAGTCATGTCAAAAGCCTTCTAGATATTTTTACTTGAACATTTCTCGTAAGTGGGAAGAATATGGCCAGTCCTGAATTCAAATCAATATCCTGTAAAATTATGAAAAGTGAACTTTAATCAGTTGGCTTTTCATTTGATATAAGATTCTTACACACCAAAATTAAACTGGGCTGCGTCACAATTACTTAAATTAATTTTTTTTATCTTTTAACGAAAAATTAACATATTGTTTTCCCTAATATCGGATCACAAAACTGCATAATATACAAGAATACACATTTAGTAAACATGAGTAAATTATTTTAAAGCTGACGAATCAAATGTTTTGGAAAATATGTTTATTCCAACATATTATGGTTGGGTTTTCACAGGCCTTGTTTAAAGATTCTTCCATATAACAACGATCGTTTTTTTCATTTCAATACTACTCTTATCACTGGAATTAATTTTCAGTGATTGGAAAATTAAATAGTTTTTTTATCTTTTTAAAGTCACTTCTGATATACTTCTCGGGAAATTGCTAAAATCTTATTTTAAAAAGCAAGTTAAATATATTTCCCGAATCCTTCTGCATCAGTTTTCGCAACTATAGTTTATTCAGAATGGAGCGCTGAGCTACACTAGTGGCCCGGCGGTTAACATATAAATCAAAAAGTATTTTTACCTCTGTGAAATACTTTTTTCTGTCTTTTTTCTCTTTTTTATACCAGTTAATTTAAATTCGCATCTGCTTTGTTAATATCGAAGCACATCAGATTGGTTTGTATTATTTGCCGGTACGTATGCATAATGCGGTTAGGTTCAACAATTATCCAATTCAATAAATTATTCATAAATCTTTTTCGAATTTTAATATTAATGAAGGGTTATAAAATAACAAAAAGCAACTGAATTTTTCGGAAAGAGAGAATCTGGTAGGAACAAGCAACATCAGAAATAAAACACTTTTATTCAGGAGGGGTGAACAATTTGACATACTGTACTTAACCTTTGCGTTTGCCTCGTGTTACTGTTTGTTTTATCATTTATTTAAAATCCATTTTGTTAATCCCTTTTTACCCACTCTGTACATCTCGCAATGGTCTTGTTGGTTGGTATCCGTTTCCTGATGGCACTGCATTTGTAGAAGTATTTTAGTCTCAATTCGGTTCATACTAAGGAATCTCATTTTTTCATGTTTATTTACTGCTGTACTGACTCAGAGATGAGATGTTTCAAAATTTGTTGATTGCTGATTTTTCCCTGGAATGGTATGTTCTTAGCAACCTCATTTCCTACTAGCGCCTTTACTGTATGTTGTTTACAAGCGAAAATATTTACTGGTTTGACCCTTATTTTGTGAGATTCAATTATAATATGTTTTACGATTTTAGCTGCATAATTACCCACAAAGGTATGCTGTAATTTGTTATTGTCAAATGTATATCATTTTCTTTTTATTTTATAGTGTTCTGAACATCCGCACCCAAAGGTAAACGGGGCTCTATTGCTGACATTCTTTTATCTGTCCTTCTGTCACAGGGCGCTAGCTCACAGTTGAAACTTGCTTTTGCTACGTGTTTTGTTGATTCAAAACGTATTATCTATTATGCTTCACAAATACTGTAAAATTATGTTTCAGGGAGATTACTTAGAAGTAAACAGGGTTGAAAACGTGATGGTTTTTCTGTCTCAACGTGTGGTTCAAACCTCCGTTCAGCTATCCGGAATTCAGTTTTCCAGGTTTCTGAAAATTGCTCTTCGTGATCATTTTCTTCAAATATCTCCAGTCTCTTAAATAACACGATGCCGACAAGGAGTAAAACTATAAAAAAAACTCCTAATCTGAAAATCAATCAGCCATTAATTATTGTTGTGTGGAAGGAGACTTTCCCCGCGTACTGATGCAACGAAATCCTCTCGAGTCTCCAGGCGGTGTATAAACCCGACGTTTCAACAGCTAGCTCTGCTGTCTTCTTCAGATTTCAGGTGTCTGCTGTGCTAGGTGTCGCAAGATGACTGTCCCTACCTAGACTGATGAAGACAGCAGAACTAGCTGTCGAAACGTTTATACAACACCATCGGGCTCGACGCCAGAGGGTATTCATTTCATTAATTATTAAGCCATTAACTGTTGTGGGAGCTTCCATACATAGTCCTGTTAAACGGAAAACTGGCTGATCGGTTCTCTATTTGTTCCCGCCCGGTGTCAAAGAATGGATAGGAATTTGGCCTTGGTCTTCTGAAGGAAACATTCTTGCAATAGACGAGAGATTTCGGAAATCCATGTAAAACCGAAATCTACATGGCCAGACTGGGATTCGAATCCACATCCTCTATAATATCCTCGCTCCATACGGACAGGGTTGGAGTTTAACCAGAGACTTTTGTACACAACCTAGTTAGTAGGAATCATACACCACTGCATGTTCTACCATACGTACTTGCCAAATTTCGATCATGAAAATATCTTCCAGGACTCTAACCAACTAACCTTACGTCATTCACCGGGAACTATCGCGGTGCCACAACAGCCTGAACCAACGAGGCTGGTAGTAATGAGAGGCACAACCACAAAATCAAATGATTATCAGTTTTTGAAACATAATTTTATTCCATTGATGGAAAATACAGTTCATAACTGAAAACTAGGACACGATGTGTATGGACACAAAGATAGAAGTGGGCTATATTGGAGATCTAATCAAGAGATGCACATACGAACAGTGAGAGGATGGTACAAAGCGAAGCAGAAGACAACGACAGCACGAAAGGGATAGAAAAACTAATCCAGTAAACGACTTAAAACAAGAATTGAGTAGCTTCTACTTGAGTGCTTTGCTTTCTCTTTGCCAGAGCTTTAAAAGATCTTCATTTAATAATCGTCGGGCACAGTCGCGGAGGCCGAAGTAAGCCGGAAGCCGGCGGTGACCTTGTCGTTGCGGTGTCAGCGGAGGTCAAAAGGAGGATTACAGGTCCTCTGCACTTGATGGTCTTCCGCCCAAAGCGCTCGCAGCTTCAGATTTCACTGTGGAAAGGATTTAGCCTCACTGCGTTCTTTCCGAACTGAGGGGATTTTCCGCTTTTTGTAATAGCGGCTGAAAAACGTTTGCTTTACCTGGCTAAGGCCGGTAAAAACTGTCACTCACATCCGCGCACTGGAACTAGAGAAGTAAAAACTTTGGACATGTGCTTTTATCTTGGTCAGCACGTCGTCAGACACACACCTATACACCAAACCAGCAGTGCCGCTACGTTTAGCTCCCACGTCGTTAGTTGAATATTCTCTACATAAGGTGAGCGCATCCATTATTGAGATGCCAAACCGAGAGTGGCGGTGTAACGGTTAGCGTTCTCGCCTCGCATTCGGGAGGACGGCGGTTCGAATCCCCGTCCGGGCATCCAGATTTGGGTTTTCCATGGTTTCCCAAATCACTCCAGGCAAATGCCGGGATGCTTCCTTCAAAAGGCCATTGCCGAATTCCTTCCCATTCCTTGTCCCCATCCTTTCCCGTCTCTAAAGACCTCGTTGTTGAGAGACGTAAAGCAATTAAAAAAAAGTGATGCCAAGGATTAATTTATCAAACTTTTGACCATATTATTTAATAAATATGCATTCTTAAGTCATTTTCTGTATCCTCAATAATTTTATAGTTTCAGGTAAATTATATATAAAATTTCTGTTTTCTGAAATAAATGTAAGCCTCTGCTCTTGCCCCTATAGTCGACACTTTGAAGTAGATGTGCTCCTAAATTTGATACATTGTTTACTTACAGTCGACTCCTACTTTGGGCCAGAATCAAAAAGGGACATGAGCTGAGAAAGGGAGATCGAAAGGAAACTAACAGAAAAGACCTGGTCCAAGTTGGAGCATTCCAGCCTCAAGTGAGGTCTCATGGGTGCCATTCCAGTTCCCAGTTTCAATAAGTATTGAGTCTCTGGAGAATATTGCAGACTTAGAGAAACATCTTTACACTAAAAAACACCCACATAAAAACAATAGAAGAAAACCTTCTCAGAATTTACTTTGCAATATCTGTCGGCTTTACATGGAGTACCTTTGAAGTGATGGATTTAACTATTTGCTTACGACATAACATACGTAAGTACAGTCTCCTAAATTTGACATCGTATGTAGCGTAGACCAACAAGAAATGACTAAAACTTTTCTCTGGTATTCTGCCGGATAAGTTCTTCTGTCCACAACGTTTCGGCAGCAACCTCCGCTGCATTCATCAGGTGCGATGTCATGGCGAAGCTACCACTGCCAGGACACAGCACCAACTGATACGCCGGAAAAACTTAATTCTCACATCGATAAGAACTGTTAGTTTTAGGATTCAAGCGCCGCACCGTACCGTATAAAAAACCTAATGCTGTAAAAGGCAGGAAGGTTCGTTCGCTTTTTAATTAAAGCTGAATCAGGGCCGGTTTAAGGAATTTTGGGGCCACTGCGAAGATTGATTTCGGGGCCCCCTACTTCTTTTCTAAATGTACTTTTGGCTACACTTTTGATAATTTTCGTGACTTTATATACACATAGTACATACACACACACGCACACACAAATATATATATATATATATATAATCTGTGTCTATAGCACAAACAACGATTAAAGAGACGGACTGAGGTTTCTCTAAATCTGTGTACTAACGGGCCAGCAGTTTATTGAGTATTAGCTGAAACGGGACGAGTGTTTGGAGTTTACTCAATACATCTCATATGGATCTCCCAACTACTGTCACTTTCGTTTATGGCTAAGCCCTGCTACCCATCGTGTCAAATGAAATTGTTTTATTTATTTATTATTTACTTAATTAAATTGCAATGGAGCGCATGCTCCGATGGCAGTTTCCCTACCACCCATCTTCCCCCTTCCCGGCACCCACCTACATTTTGCCCTTGGCAAATTTTAACCTTAAATTCTTTCAACGTTTTTGGTACATTATTCATCATTTCCCTTGGTAACTTATTCCAATCCCTAACACCCTTACCCAAAAAATAGATTCTCCCTACACATTTGTGCTTGAAATCGAGTGCCAGCTTGTGGTCATGGTCATCTTTTCCCTTCCATGCGTTACTTTTAATTCTTACACCAATATCTTTCCATGCCTCATCACAAATATAGGACTTTTACAATCTCATGACCATCTTCACCCTCGTCCTATCTTGAAATGAATCCCATTTCAGCTTTTTTATCACATCTTTTGTCATATCTGTAAGTGCAATTTGCGGAAATTTTTTATTAAATTTTATAGTAATTATATTTATAATACACTTTTTGTATACGAAATTTCTTTTCTTTGCTAGTACATATAGGTTTTTGGGGTTGGAGTTATGTGAGCAGGCATACAAATTTTAATTCAATAACTTTTTATATGAAACGTCAAATGATGAATGAGTTTATTCGAACGAAATTAAATAAATTGCTGAAACAGCTTCAGAGCAATACACGCCATTAAATATATAGGCCTATTTCAATTACATCAGATACGAAGTTCTCAAACTGAATCTGATGAAGTAGTTCTCGTGGGACTCCTCGCCTCGGAAACGTATATTGTGAACACAGCTAGTTAACGTTTAAAATTTTGTAGATTATTCATTTTAGCAGGAAAATTGTTCGTTAAGTAAGGACAAATTTTGAAAGGGATCGTGGCGGGGCCCCCTCAAGCTTTGGGCCCCCCGCGACTGCGGGTCTTTCGGTAGCCTTAACCCGGCCCTGAGCTCAATTTTTATATATTAACATAAATTCGACACCCCTGTAAATTTAAGGAAATCGCAAGAATTGAGGTAGCTGTATTCAACAGAGAGATTATCGATGGTAAAAATATTCTTCTAGGATAAACAACATACAGCAAATTATTTTTGTGTTTCGTTACGTCTGCGACTTGTAACCACATCTTCACGAAATTATGAAGTGAGAGAGAAAAGAATTTACAGTAGAAATTCGCATTGGCTTTTCGTGACTTGAGGTATTTAGATGAAATTTCCACTGTTTCGAAGTTCCGATTTTTCTTAAAATATGCTCCGGTAATTTCTTATGTTAAAATTGTCCGCCTCTAACTATGGGAAAATGTTTCCTCAAAAGTGTAACTTTTTGTGTTTTACATTAAAAGTGTATTTTTGTTTATAAAGTGTGTGTGTGTACTTTTTGGTTCAGGTTGTACCTTGTAAGGATCATTTTTATATTGTTTTATTTGTATTTATACGTATTGGGAATATTCTGTTGGTTCATAGTTTACATGTGCCATAGTATGAAGCAACACGATGCAACCGAAGCCCTCTGCTGGTATTTTTACACACAGAGAGATTTGTCGCGTGAAGAGAACATGGTAACAGACAGATGCAACAATGTTGGGCTTGGATACGTACATAGTCCATCAGAAATTGTTGAAAATACAACGTTACAGAATTTTTCTTAAAACCAAATTAGTAGTCTAGAAATCATTCTCATTTGCTTGCAGTCTCCAAACGCTAGCACTTTGTACCTAAGCTGGGTCTCCACGACAGCCTACTACCAGATTCGGCTTAGCTGAATTTTGGTAGAATGAGACTGGATAAATTTCAGCTAATAGTGACTAGCTTTGCGAAAACAACTCTTTAGACTCTGACATTCATCTAGTCTGTTGTTGTTAGCATATACGGTGTCTTTATAATAAAGTAGGATTTACCAGAATCGCCGCTTTCAGTTACGTAGTTTAATTAGCCATTCCTTAATCTCTTCCTAACTTAATCCGTCTCACGTAGATCACAATTATAGAGAATATTGAAGAATGGAGATAACGTGAAGAAATAATGTAAAAAAAGAAGAAAAATATACATATCTGGCAAACAATTAGGTCAAGACAACTATTAACCATAAAATAATTACTCGGCCACCTTACAACCTATCATCGAGCGTGGTGGGTGAGCTGTAACGCGCTGGCCTCGCATTCGGGAGGATGCGGGTTCGAACCCCTGTGCGGCGATCCACATCTGAGTTTTCCATAATTTCCCCAAATCACTCCAGGTGAATGCCTGGATGGTTCCTTAAAAAGATTATGCTCCCCATTCCTTTCCACCACTTCTTTCCCACTTTTAATCCTTTAATGAAGTCGGAGTCGACGAGACGTAAAACAAAAAAAAAAAAAAAATTTCAACCATTTTGTAATTGATAGATATTAGGATTTTATTCACCTATACCCTTTCATTAGGCAATATACTCTATTCTGAAGCTGAATTTTCAGTTAAAACAGATATTAAGTAACAAAGAGAACGTTTAGGAAAAGTGTAGTAGTTAAAGCTCTTATAAGGTCAATGTTGTGAGTGAACCTTGTTGGTTTTCACACAACAATGACTATTAGCCAACAGGAATAACTCTAGTATTACCCCATGATTCGCGTCGACAGGACATTCGCATATGAGTCGTAGAAAACTACGTGTAAAAGAGAAGCTATCGAGCTATCATACATTATAAAGACCACTGAAATCATGCAGATGATAGCCGCATACTGTCAGCGTCCGACTGACGTCGCAGAGTAAGCGACGCGCCGTCCCGTCCACTGTCCATAGCAGGTGGTAGGGACGGACAGGGCGACGGCTCGACATGTGTGCAGACAGCTGCGTACATGGCAAATAACGCGCCACACTCACATCAAGGTAACCACACAGTAATGCAGGACAGCTCTCAGGCACAGCTTCCGACTAATTTCAGTCTTAACCGAGCGTCGTGGGTCAGTGGTAACGGGAGAACACGGTTTCTAATCTCCGTCTGGGTATCCAGATTTGGGTTTCCATGGTTTCCCCAAACCACTCCAGGCAAATGCCGGGATGCTTCCTTTACAAAAGGCCATGGCCGAATTTCTCCCTTGTCCCCAATCCTTTTCCGCCTCTAATAACCACGACGTCGACGTCACATAATGCCATAAGCAAAAGAAAAACAAGAATATTTCAGTCTTATGAAAAAAGAACATCATTGTCGGAGAGAGAGAAACAGTAATTTGTTTATTTTTCAATAAATGAGTACTGTTTTGAGGGTTGAAAATGATTGAAACGATTGAAAACAGTAAAATATCATTGAAACAATGTAATTAAGAATGTAGTATAAGTCATAGTCTTTTAGGTGTGATTTTTGACTGTTTGAAATTGTTCTGTTTTGTCAGTTTGAAATTTAAACACTGGTAAATATTCCCTATTTTTATTTTAAAATGTTTATTCATGATTATAAGTAATTTTGTGTATGTTCTAATTCCTTTTGCACGGCTTCTGTTGTTCCATCCATTGTAAGCGCGCGGGTAAAAACTGTCGGCTTGTTTAATGTAGTACAGAAAATTCTGCACTGTTTATCTAAGCTCCTGAGGTTGCGAGATGACGAGTTCGCTTGGAATGGTGCTTGCAGGACGCGGTGTCTGTGCTATTCGTAATGTGCTTTAGGATCTTTGGAGGAGGCTGGTCCTCCGTTTGTGTAAATGTTCGTCAGTATTTCGTCGGAATAAAAAGTTAAACGAAACTTGTATCGATGGTGTTTATTATTCCAGCGACTACCTTGTTACTCAGGAGTTATGGTAGTTAGGCATCTACTCTGGTGAAAGTTACACATCACCTGGCACCGTCGCTAAAAACTCATAAATATACTAACGTACTAAATAAATTAACAGCAATCTTCTACAACAACTAAACACCAAGTTGATTTATACGTTTTACACGAGAGGACTGATTAATCAGTTGCAACGTTGAACTGACGAGGTGTTTCATAACGGGGCCTGAATAGGGAAACATAATCGTGCAACCTCGTGAAAACTGCATGTGAATCTGTAGTTCATTGTAGATTACTGTACTACAGCATTTTGGAAGAACCTTTAGTTTTCTTACAGATTCTGAAAGTGGATGTGATGTAACTTTAATCTGAAATGCTGAAGCAATATATTCGTGCTGTTGCAAATATTTCTCTAAGAAAGATATGTCACAAATGACATTCGTGACAATAGAAGTCGTTAGAAAGGATGCTGTTGCTCACGGCACAGTAGATTATGGTGGAGAACCAGCACTGAGAATTAGATCCGTGGAGGAGGAATAGTGACGGGAGTCATTAAAAAAAATATCGACAGGGTTCATCAGTCAATGTCAAGAGATAGAATGTAAAAAAATTGGCTGATTGGAAAGATACGAAAAAATATATCTCGTTCAAATACGGAACATCGAAATGCTGAACGTTAGTGCTAATTGGGTGCGAAACTTTTTACAGTATGTCTAAAGACAGAGAGGAGGAAGGTGTCCCCGAAAGACAGTTCCCTGTTTGAAAACAATCCAGTAGATCTTTCAGAACCAGTTATTTGTATGAATAAAAATCAAACCAAACCCATTATTCTCCTCTATAAAAGGCAAGAATGCTTCTGCATGGTAAGTGATGGCGTATGATTTTTAGCGTCCTGTGGGTGCACATACCTGTATAAACAATTGCGAGCAGCTTTTGCGGAAAAGAAGGAAAGTCAGTTATCAATAAAAGCTCATCATGTTAATACTCCTAGTCACAATTCTGTCATTATTATGGTTGCTATTCATATTAATGTGAGTTTTGGTT
>JARYHS010008075.1:152185501-152306092 GCA_031002005.1 Vandiemenella viatica
CCGGACGGGATTCGAACCCGCGTCCTCCCGAATGCGAGGCCAGAACGTTAATCTTCATCCACCAAGCTCGGTTACTACGTCAGCGATTGGAATAAATTACCAAGGGAAGCGATGACTAGTTTACCTAAAATGCTTAAACATTTCAAAATATAAATTCGTAAAGGTCAAAAGTGGACGGGAGGGATATTACACTCAAAGAATTCAAGATAAAACTAATGAAGTAACAATAATAACAAAGAGGTAAATTTGTGCGTAGGGAAATTGCCGCCAGAGCACACGCTCAAGCAGAATTAAATTAGATTAATTACAATTCCCTGTCGTTTTATACCTAACTGAGACAAACAGCAGAACACTGTTAGGTCTCGGGAATTTGCTCGCCGCCGTAATTCACTTGTTGCGCTCGACTGAAAGTTTCTTAGGCAGGCCCATGTTCCACTTTAGGGTAATAAATGTCACTCTTCTGTCTTTACATAGACTATAGAGAGTGTCCGGGGGGGCTACAAGTCACAACGTATCAAGCATTTTAGAACTCCTCTGACCTTTCAAAATAATTTTGAGATATATATGTGCGGACAATGGGTATACAGTTACAAAGCAGAGCGTCTATTGCTCTTCGTCGCAATAGTGAGCTGGTAATATTGCAGCATCAGACTTGGTAAATTTCATTGGAATTTTTAATTTGTATTGGGATGGAGTACACGATCTGATAGCAATTTCCGTACTCACCTCCTTTCCTGTTTCATGATTTTCTTTTTTTATCTTAAAATTCATTCATTACAGTGTTACAAACCTACTACTTTAGTCATTTAAAAATTTCAAGTTTTGATTCTTTTATTTTTGTGGTAAACTGCCGGTCGTATCAGATGGTAACATATTGCAATTACTAAATCTCTTGCCTAAAAATTAAAATTTTCCGTTCCCTTATGTCTGAAACCAAGTGCCTGATCGAGCGTGGTGTGTGAGCGGTTAACGCTCTTGCTTCGCATTCGGGAGGACGCCGGTTCGAATACCCGTCCGGGCATACAGATTTGGGTTTTCCATGGTTTCTCAAATAACTCCAGGCGAATTCTTGGATGCTTCCTTCAAAAGGCCATGGTCGTATTCCTTCCCGTTCGCTGTCCACAGTCCCATCCCACGAATTACCACGACGTCGATGAGGCGTGAAGCCATTAGCAAAAAAATAAAAAGCAAATTAAAAAAACAAGTGCTTGCTTGTTGTCATTGTCATCTCTTAATAATACTGTGCAAACGTCACGAATTTGGCGTGAGTGAAGACATAAAGTTTTAAAGTCTTTGCCCACACTCGGTATTTCTAACCGTCTTTAATTACCGTTATTCAACAAATAACATCGGAATACCTTTTACTTAATATTCTGTTTGACCATTACATATTTTTAAACTAGTCTGCACTACTCATTCATTCAATGTCATTGACCGTGCATTACTTCTTATTATAAAAGGTCACATCACCTTATGCAAAATAATATCCATCTCTTTCCTCATAATACACAACATTTATTCAATCTTCCCGTTGCACAATTTAACATCAATCAAATATTTCTCGTTACATCTATTCACAAAATTCATTACATATTTCCTTAATTCAAAGCGCTGGCGCTGCCACGGCATTTAAAGTGCTCGTCATTGCTCCTCCAGGTCTTTCCTTCGTCTCCTCATCTTTTGTTCCCCTCTGTTGTCCATCTGATAAATCATCTACGGCTCGCTTTTCATTGCTGTGTATTTAAGCTCAGAATAACAATATTACTATAAATATTTACAAAATTATATAAATACTTGAAAATATATTGACAACTGTCCATTTATTTCATGTACGTCCGATACAAAGAGACCGGCTATAATATACCCGGTCATTGTTAGAATAAAGAAACTGATTTATTTATTTACTAGCTGATAACCGCGACTTCGTACGCGTGGATTAAGAATTTCTTTGCCAGAATTGAATATAGAAAGTTGTTGGTAACGAAGGATTGGTCCCAAACAACGAAGAGTCGGTGTAATATGACAGGAAACCTATCACTGAATCATTCTACCGTCGAACCTGTCTCTTGAAGAGAATCAATTCCCAACATATTTCTATCACCATTCGATAAATTTTCTAAATTTCTTGACGACAACTGTTAATCACACCGGAAAAAATTTCCTGTACCCTTCCTATAGATTTTCTTGTCGAATTCCATCAATATCGATATAGTCATTTAGTCGTCAAAACGTAACAAACAGAGTGACTTACTTCCGCATTTGTAGTATTATTACTGCATATCACACGCACACACTGACTGCGAACAACCCCTGAGGTATCATTATAACGTAAAAAAGCGTTCATCTACAACATTGCCAGACTACCTACGATTTGCCTCGCACTGAACCCCTAAATTTGTATTATCTACAGTTTAACATTCAATCCGAATAACCGATGATCCAGGCGTGACTCTTACGATCAAAAACAATTTTTAAAAATCTTTGCCTGCTCGGAGATTTAACCGGAGACCACAATCCAAACAGCAGTAAGCAAGTTCTTTAAGCACTGAGCTACCAGACCGCTATATGGAAAGACAGTACAGAGACCTACACATCATACGCGTCTGTCTATCACCGTTCAGTAATTTTTCGAAATGTATTATTTTTACAGAAAATGTTTCAACCAAATGTAAGACAGTACTTTTCAAATGATAAGTGTGCAAACTTTTATCGAAATCGGATAAAAACTGTGGATTTGTATGAAGAACAAACAAGCCGATAATAAAACAAACAAACATACATACACTCATCTTTATATATATAGATATTGTAAATGGCATTCGGCTTTTTAGGCATTCAGCCAACATCATTTTGTGTTTCATTTTTCCTCAAGCGTGTTCGACTCCTCAAGTGTTGCCAATAGTCTCAAGTGAAAGGACGACACAAGACGAACACAACATTTAATTAAAACCACCCATGCCCTTGGCCGGACTCGAACTGGTGACCTCTGCAACGGGAAGCCAGGGCGGGCAACTGACTATTCTCTATGTTCCATGTCCGAGTGATACTCACAACCGAAAATAGATAGCGTGTGCGTGTTGCTAGCGGACAATGACTCCTCTCAAGCAGGTGGGACCTGAGGGTGCACGTGGAGGGTGAAGACACAAGGATATTCCTGAGTTGATGAGGGGAGTGCTCGGACTTTGGGACACGAGATTTCTGAGCCGGTGGGAGAGAGGAACCGATCTTCACGGCCTGGAATGGAGAACAAACGGTAAAGTCATCTTCATAACGAGAGACAATTTGCAACACCTTCGAACACCCGTAATTAGCACCTTTCACATTCTCGTTACTTGCGGTTGCAGCTAGCCAGAATGGAATCAAAAATTAAGGTAAAGAAAATCCGTAATGTTATGTTGTTCAACTGTGTATGATTAATAAATTCCTATTAAAACTTAATGGATTGTAAACTCATATCTTTACTAGTATTATGATCCTAAAAAATAATTGCCATGAGGATTTATTTAAAATAATCTACTACATAATTTCGTAAGCTCACTCACTCACCTTGATAGCAATTGGCTGGAGAACGGTGACGTCATGAGCCAGCCTTCACTCTCAAATTAACAGCAGCCAGAGATGTCATAGAAGAAATTCGAGGTTATGTCCACAACCTAATAGCAAAACAACTGGGGGTGCACGTTGTAATGTCTTGCTTATTCCTTACAGAAAATATTGTTTGTCCGGACATTACTGGGTGGTTTCTATGGTCTAAAAACCAGTCAGGGTGGGCGCCAGGTTTTCGACAGAGTTTCCTATACTAAAGGAAAGCGCCTGTCGAAACCAAAAACACAAGCTGACCACAGATTCCACACTATAAGCTATAATTCATTCAATGACTTAGGGATGGAGGGTGATTGAAAAAAACAGAGTTTACAACAGAACATTTGAGTTGCTTTTACTCACAAAATGGTCAGTGTATATTAAGGCACATACAACAACGTTTTGTGGATTTAAAAGTTTCAGCATGAGACTTGTCTCAGGGGTTTTCTGGGCTGAACGGGTTTGCAAATGTCTCTTCCTTTCTTGGTGTGTATTTACCCGGGACTGCGTGATGACGGAGGTGGACCGCGCGGCGGCGGCGGCTGCGGCGACGGCGGCGGCGGTGGCGGCGGCGGCGACGGCGACGGCGGTGACAGGCGCGGCCGCTCCCATGCGGTCCACCTCCGTCATCACGCCGCGCAGTCCCGGGTAAATACACACCAAGAAAGGAAGAGACATTTGCAAACCCGTTCAGCCCAGAAAACCCCTGAGACAAGTCTCATGCTGAAACTTTTAAATCCACAAAACGTTGTTGTATGTGCCTTAATATACACTGACCATTTTGTGAGTAAAAGCAACTCAAATGTTCTGTTGTAAACTTGTTTTTTTCAATCACCCTCCATCCCTAAGTCATTGAATGAATTATAGCTTATAGTGTGGAATCTGTGGTCAGCTTGTGTTTTTGGTTTCGACAGGCGCTTTCCTTTAGTATAGGAAACTCTGTCGAAAACCTGGCGCCCACCCTGACTGGTTTTTAGACCATAGAAACCACCCAGTAATGTCCGGACAAACAATATTTTCTGTAAGGAATAAGCAAGACATTACATTTTGGCGCCCAACGTGGGGCGCCAAATGTAATGTCTGACTATTACATTTCATAAAATATTGTTTGTCCGGACATTACTGGGCGGTTTCTGTGGTCTAAAAACCAGTCAGGGTGGGCGCCAGGTTTTCGACAGAGTTTCCTATATTAAAGGAAAGCGCCTGTCGAAACCGAAAACAAAAGCTGACCACAGATTCCACACTACAAGCTATAATTTATTAAATGACTTAGGGATGGAGGGTGATTGAAAAAAAACAGAGTTTACAATAGAACATTTGAATTGCTTTTACTCACAAAGTGGTCAGTGTATATTAAGGCACATACAACAACGTTTTGTGGATTTAAAAAGTTTCAGCATGAGACTTGTCTCAGAGGTTTTCTGGGCTGAACGGGTTTGCAAATGTCTCTTCCTTTCTTGGTGTGTATTTACCCGGGACTGCGTGATGACGGAGGTGGGCCGCGTGTCAGCGGCGGCTGCGGCGACGGCGGTGGCAGCGGCGGCGACGGCGACGGCGGTGACAGGCGCGGCGGCTAGTCGTCGCTCACCCTCAGTCCTTCTTGCCCGAAGTCGTCAGTCGTAATCTCTTGTCCCTGCGTCGGTCCTCCACACCCGCATCTTCTCCATCTCTCCAGCCAATCGGAGCCAAAAACGCTCAGCCACTCGCCGATTGGTGGGCGCCCTCGCAATAAACAAATAAAACAACAAGGAAATCAGATCACATGTGTCGTCACATGTGCTGGCAGTTTCTTGCGTAGGTCCACACCCACGTTTTTTCCTTGGTCTCCTCCCGTTTTCTGTTGGAGCACAACACACCTCACCCCACAGAAGCAGCCCCCAGGGGTCTCGCCAAAAACAACACAGACCATATGCCCGGCTTCCTGCCTCACAGGACGTTCAGGACATTACAACGTTGAGGGTGATGACACAAGGACATTCCTGAGTTGGCATAACACAATAATTAAGCTTGCTTTTCGTAGCTTTTTATAGTTTAAAAAAATCGATAACCTTTACGGCTGAAAAAAACGTCGCACTGCTTTTTAGTAATATGCCGGTAATAAATGCAACATAAAAAACTTTAAAAGGCTTAAATTACTCATGATCTCTGCTGTAACTACGAATACCAATTGTCACTCCAGCCTAGGCTAAATTTCAATTTAATCTAAACTTTCTTTTACTTACCACTTTGGTTGATAGCCTTTTTTATGTTCGCTACGTGAGTTAATAGGTTATTTAAAGTGGACATCAGACCAAAAATGTTACAGAATTATTTTGGGAATTCATTTCTTTGGTTTCAAGTATTTAATAATCTGTATTACGTTCTCTGGCCGTTACAGACACAATAACCAACTATTACAATATAAATGTTTACCCACTCTCAATAAAAAACAACGTGATGCTTTCGAAGCAAAAGAGAAATTCTTCATATTTTACAGAGTAAACGTTTAGGGTCAAATACAATTATATATCTCAGCAAGTTTGAATCTACGACCTTAGAAACAATTAAACGATAGCGCGATTTTACCTATCCGTGCTTAATACGTCTATTAATACTTCTGAGTTCTTCAAGCCCAAGAGATTTTATTCAGCCTAAGGGTGAAACACAGAACAAATTCGTATTTGGTCAAATCATAATCTTTGACCCCAAAAACTAGAACTGTTCCATACCCTTGACGAAACGCAAAAAAAGAGGTCACTGTCTTACACTAATAATAATAATAATAACAATTATAATAATAACTATATAGGAATAATATACAAATTCTCAATTTATAAATATTTATCTCTATCCGAAACCAAGATAACCAACTAAAAGTATTGAAATAAGCAGTAAGATGGATGTTTACAATATTTTTCAACGAATTTGGTAGCTTCCAATCAGTGGAATGTTATCACCAGTCTGTTATTGCAGGTGGGTGTGGATAGTGGTAGGAATGTCACGGCAGTGCTTAATGGAACCGTAAGGGGGCATCCATAAATTACGTGAGGTGAAATAGGGGAGGGGAGGGTCCGTCGAAATCTCACCAGATCTCACCAAGGGGGAGGGGGGGGGGTCTACGGAAATCTCACGTGAGATTTTGCGAAAAATTTGGGGACAGTAGAGCAAAAAAAAAAAAAAAAAAAAAAAAAAAAAGGCAAATTTGCGGCAAAGTCGATTTTAGGAGGGCATTTCGTCAAAAAAGTTAGGGTGTGACCTAAAAAAAAAGTTTTCGGGGCGATTTCTAGGGGGGGTTCTCACGGACCAGATCTCACCAGAGGGAGGGGAGGGTCCAGCCAGATCTCACGAAATCTCACCAGGGGGGAGGGGGGGGTCCAAAAATCCGGAAAAACACCTCACGTAATTTATGGATGCCCCCTAAGCAGCGACAGTTCGGAGCCGGCGGTGTTAAGTTCGTAGGTGCCGGGTGTTCCAGATAGGACGTAATGTTTCAGTAAACACAACACACTCACTTGTGTCTCCAACCGCGCCAGTTCACGCAATTAATTATTCGACACACAAACCCGCTGCTACAGTGTACCGAAGAGGATGTGCGCTTGGCGGTGGAGGCATTCTAGATACAATTTCCCACTATCCACGCAACAGTCACCAGCAAGTCCTACAGTTTATCAGTAGCACTTTAAAAAAGAGCTGTACATCAAATACCTCATCTAGTGTTCACTCTATGCAACTGAAATGAAATAAAGAATTTACATTTCTGCATTTCCGTGGACTCCAAAGCTTCAAATCATACCAATCATTTGCCTATAAATCTCTTGTAATAGGTATTTTTAAACAAATGGCCCTAATTTCTTCCAGTCAAATCCGTTTAATTTCTCGCTTTTTAAGCGTTTATATGAGAATGGTAGGAATGAGACATACGGCAAGGGTATGGATGAATACACATTCAGACGTATAATGCGAATCTTAATAATCTGGTTTTGTAAGTTACTTTACTTAATTACCACCAGCTTTGATATTTAATAACACTGAAATAATGGTGAAAGCTCCATTAAATTAAGTTTCGAATCTAAAAAACATACCAGGATTTACTTTAGCAATTAAAACAACAGTAAAATTATATTCGTTAAGCTGCAGAGTGAATACGTATCCTGAGGATAATAACAAGTATTAGTCTTTTAGAATGAGAAAATAGTATTTTTTTAAATGAAGTTTATGAACTCTAATTTAGATTTCCTACTACTGTTGCTAAATTCATAATGAAAACATTAACCCTATTTTAAATTATTAATGGTATCATAGCTGTAGACATTATTCCTCCCAACATGGAACTACATCTTAAGTAGAGAACTTTTATTGATGTGAACCAATTAAAAATCACTCTCTCCGTTATTGAATTAAAGTTAATTATTATTATTCTTTTTATTGTTATTATTATCTTATATTCTTTGAGTGTAAACTCCCAACCCATCTACTTTTGCCATTTATAAAAATTTAATTTCAAATTCCTTCGGCGTTTTGGTAATTTATTGCAATCCCTAACTCCTTAACCTACAAAAGAAAATATTCCAAATCCCTTTGTATGAAATTGGGTGCCAGCTTGTTTTCACGGCCATCTTTCTCATCCATGCACTATTCCTAATTCTCCGAAGATAAGAACTGGATTTGGACGATAGTTTTCACATTAATTTCGTTACTATGTGTCTAATACCATTCATCAAATTATTGAGTTAATTTCTAAATTATGTTGTTGCGATGAAGCACAGTTGAAAAAATGATTGATAAATACAATTTTCTTCTTAATAGTAATTCGAAGTAGACTGCATTAGATCAGAATTCAGTACAATAAATACAGTAAAATGAAGGAGGATAAATTTAAATGAACACGAGTGTCTGTTGTGTGATTCAAAGTCAACTCTGGAAACTGGGAAATGACTGATAGACTGTGTTTCAGATAACAATGAATTTTGCAGAAAAAACTCGCGACACACAATGCAAGATATTTTACAATGACTAGAGGCTAAGACAAACATTCAAAATCTTTAAACTGCCTAACAACAATCCAGTTTACAATTACTAAAAAAAAAAAAAAACCATACTCAATTTATCTAAAAGACTGGAATAAGTTATTTGAAACCTTTTAGAAGTTAATTAAAAGTTAATAGAATACCAATAATAATAAATCACAGCAATGAGATATTGTGGACCAGTTCTAGGTAAATCAATTAGTGTGAATAATCAATACTTACACGAATGAAAATTAATTTTGTTTTGGTCTTATTTTCTCTGCATACGTTTCACTACATTATCTAATAGTATAATATCTTTAGTAATTTAAGAACAAAGCTTTTCGCAGCTTTGTAAAAACGCCGATCAGGCAGAACATTACGACCTAAAAGCCGGTAAGTCCGCCTTTGGCACGGGTAACAGCGGCGACAAGTCTTGGCATGGAAGCAATGAGGCCTTGGTAGGTCGCTGGAGGGAGTTGGCACCACATCTCACCTAATTCCCGTAAATTCCAGGGAGGGGGGCGATGAGCTCTGACGCCACGTTCAATCACATCCCAGTTTTGTTTGATCAAGTTAATAGCTGGCGAGTTGGGGGGGGGGGGCAGCATATCAATTTCAACTCGCCACTGTGTTCCACGAACCATTCAATCACAGTCCTGGTATTTTGACATGACGCATTATGTTGTTGAAAAATGTCACTGCCGTTGGGAAACATGGTCGTCATAAAGGGGTGTACGTGGTCTGCAACCAGTATACGATACTTATCGGCCTTCATGGTGCCTTGCACGAGATCTATTGGACCCATGGATGTCCTCGTATTACACAGAGCATAATTGAGCCGCCGCCAGCTTGTCTTAGTCACGCAGTATACGTGTCAAGAAGCTGTTCCTCTAGGAAACAACGGATTCGCAACCTCCCATCGGCATGATGAAGAAGGTATCGGGATTCATCAGTCCATGCAACGCTCTGCCACTGCAACAACGTCCAGTGACGATGGTCGCGTGCCCATTTCAGGCCTACTTGCCGACGTCGTGGTGTTGACATTAATACATGCATGGGTCGTCGGCTGCAGAGGCCCATCGCAAGGAGGGTTCGATGCACTGTGTGTTCAGACACACTTGTACTCTGCCAGCATTAATGTCTGATGTTAGTTCCGCCACAGTTCTCCGCCTGGCGTGTTTTACCAGTCTGCCCAGCCTAAAACGTCTGACATTTTTTATGATGCGTATCCGCCCAACCCCTCGACGTTTGGACGTGGTTTCGCCACCCGTTGAAGACACTCACCACAGCACTACTCGAAACCCGACTAGTCGTGCATTTTCCGAAATGCCCGTGCCGAGCCGCCGGGCCATCACAATCTGCCATCGGTTAAACTCAGATAGATCGCGCGCCTTCCACATTCTAAACACGGATAGCACGCTCACTGGTACTACATGCACAGTGCGTGTGTCTGATTAGCAGTCATTCCTCGTCTGTTGACGCTGCTATCGCCTTGACGGGTTTATATCGATAGTAGGTAGATAGTCATAATTTTCTGGCTGATCAGCGTAAGTAAACTGTTGTCGGGCTTATAGCCGCGTATATTCATGGGACGTTTCGATGGAGTACATCACTTCCCTAATTTCCAAACACCTATATAACTGTAACAACTGTTTTTTTTAGCGGTTCAGCTGCATCGGTGGAAGGCAAAAGTCAAAGTGCGATATCGTCATCCAATTTTCTGTTACTTACAAATGCTTTGCTACTTCGACATTTTGAAAACCAGGCAGAAGAGTGGATGACGTCATAATGCTGGTTCGAATTTAGTCTTCTATCGTGGCCGCGGCATGGCCTGGAACCTGGCTGCGAAAATATTGAAACAGTAGCGCATCGGTAAATAGGAAAGAGTGGATGACGTCATGGTGCTGGGTCGTCTTTATCTTCCACCGTTGCCTCGGTACTACCAAAAAAAAAAAAAAGATTTTACAGTTGATTGAAAATGAGGGCGGAGATTCTTTACCTGGAAACATGCGATGAGTGTGACATAAATGCCCGTCTGGAAGACCGGTAACAGTTTATTTATCATCAGTGATTATACCTATGATATGTTACAGTTCTTGTTAGATACATTTCAGTGTTACAGTTGTTGTAACATGAAGTATGCAACGACATTATTTATTTGATTTACTTGTTTTTATATTTCACAATATATTTCGTATCAGCGTGAGCGTTCTCTCTGATATGTTGTTTTCGATGTGAAAGGTTGAATTCTTTCCACGATTATTCTTATGAATTTTATACAACACTACATTTTATACTAAATTTTACTGTATTAATTTCTACAGTATTACTAACAGTGTTTGTTTATATTCGTAAGTTCAAAGTACATTACGAAAGTACTGTACAACACTGAATATTTCATTATTCTATGGAATGTTTGTTGTTGTAAACCGGAATGACACCTGAATGAATATAAACAACTTGTTTTACTGATATCATTCAGTCGAGAGAATAGTTAAAAACACACTATCGTACACAGGCTTGCCAGTAGTGTATAATTATCTTTGGCAGAGGAAAATAAAAACCGTATGAAATATTTTGAAAAAATTAGGTATTTATTGCCTTAAATGCTTTATTTTTTTTCGCTCTTATGATTCTAGATTCTAATCTTTGGTTTTCTTTCAAAATGTTGTAACTCGTACCACATAATAACTCTAGTATTATATAAAAAAATTAACAACAAATTTTTAATTAAATTTAACTACGCTTTGTTTTTCTCTTTTCGCCATGTTGTATTTATTATTTTTTCGGAGAGAGCTGAAACGGCGGGAAAAGGAGCACAGAGGAAACAATTATTTCTGTATTTGGTAACCTAGCTGTAGCCCGCAACTTCCTCTCTATTAACCCAACGCCAGCGACGAGAAAATAACTGACCCGACGCTGACCCGTACGCTAAAATCACGATGAATATTTAGGCAGCCGGAGGTGACTAATATTCGACAAGTAGTTTTTGCTTCAATTGCGTTTAAAAACAAATGGGTGTTAGCTTGTCAACGCTTAAATTTCTCAGCCAAACCAACTTCACATGAAAATAAACGTACCGAGTTTTATTCCCCGGTCCATTAGGCCGCACATTATCCGAACCACCGAGTGATTGTTTATCCGTTAATACCATTCAACCTGATAGAATCGTGGTTGACGAATAGTATGTTGCTTCTAGCAATTAAAGTATTAACGGCCTAGAATATAACGAAGAGCCAGTTATTACTTAATTCCATAATTATGGAAAATAAAAAGCAATTTTTATCTTTGTAACATTATCTTAATATTATTATAAATTATAAATGAGAAAGTTTTGATGGATGCATGTTTGTATGTTTAAAATATTTGCCTCACATCTTAATTGCTTAACAATTAAATCTACTTTGGCACGGAATTAGTATACAGTATGAGATGTTACACAGAATAATTTTTATCACGCAAAAACTAATAATTCATTTTGGAACTGTCATTATCAATTCGCATTTCACCAAAACCAAAGAGTATCCGTAATCGGTATTGCCACGTTTACCCTTTGCTTCTTTCGAAAATTGCGTACAATGCTTTTCAGTGATCAAAGCAAAAACGTTATATGATAGTCAATGGTATGTTCAGTATAAAAGTGTGAAAATGGATATACTTGATAAAGTAATACCTTCTGGTAATTTTCACATAGATATGCAATTCTGTTGACATGTTTTGGAGCTGAAAATAAATGATTACAGTTACGTTTGTAACGAGACTGCTGTGTCAGACTCGTACAACTGTATAAATAGCAACAATAATTAATATTGACAGGAGGGCCGTAATATTTTGCTCGAAAGTATTTTCGCTTTAAGTCTTGGAGGTAGCCACCTGTAACGGTGAATCGAGACCCTTTCACACCTGAGCTGGGGTAGCAACATATTTCTCAACTGTGAGGGAAAGCCCGCTTATCTGTAGCAGGTATCGCCGAACTGACCCTTCTCCGGTCAAGTGGATAATTCGGCTGGACCATCTATTGAGCCGTACGCTAGTGGAAAATTTGGTGGCCGAAGCAAAACTCGGAGAAGGTCGGATATTTTCGGGGTGAGGAGGGTTATGGTAGATCCAATGAACGGGCATGTTACAAAATAATAACGGGCTATTTGGTGTGTTCTGGGTCCACATCTCCTACGGGCCGACGGATTGGTTTTCGACGGGGTTGGAAGAGGATTCCGATCCGACATCGGGAGAGCAGGTTTTCCGGTGATGCCTGGCGGACAGACAGGTTACGCCATCGCCGAGTCTGCGATTACGAGGAGACTTAGAGCTGGACGGCTTAAGCCACTTCTGACTTTTATTTATTTTTTATTTATTTATTTATTTTCCATATACAACATATCCCAGCACCTAGTATCTAATCTGGGCCCTTATTTCCATTATTTAACATGTACATATATTTTATCCTATATATATATATATATAACGTATTAACATATAAACAATGAATCCAAGAAAATTTTGATTAAATTTCCAATATCTATTACATCTACTGTTATTAAACAGAATGGGCACCACACTACTACATCTACTACTACTACTACTACTACTATTGTCCCTAATATTACTAGGGGGCATCCACAAATTACGTGAGGTGTTTTTCCGGATTTCTGGACCCCCCCCTCCCCCCTGGTGAGATTTAGTGAGATCTGGCCGGACCCCCCCCCCCTCTGGTGAGATCTGTGGTCCGTGAGAACCCCCCCTAGAAATCGCCCTGGAAACTTTTGTAGACCTTTTTTTTTAGATCACACCCTAACTTTTTTGACGAAATACCCTCCTAAAATCGACTTTGGCGCAAATTGTAGACATTTTTTTAGCTCTACTGTCCCCAAATTTTTCGCAAAATCTCACGTGAGATTTCCGTAGACCCCCCCCCTCCCCCCTGGTGAGATCTGGTGAGATTTCGCCGGACCCCCCCCCTCCCCCATTTCACCTCACGTAATTTATGGATGTCCCCCTACTAACATTACTACTACTATTACTAATATCATTGCTACTACTACTAATACTACTATTACCACCACCCATTGTCACAGCCGCACTTCGGTATACTAGTGTTCATTTTTCTTGGTGTTGAGTGCGCTCCGTTAGTAGGGTCTCCTGGAACCGGCAGCAAAGTCAGCCGCCCCGGCCATCAAGAGTTGACCTCCTGGAATACCAAGAAAGCCCCAGCTGTCGCTCAGAAGACGGCCTCTCTGGAGCACACTGAAGTTCCTCCGACGATTGATGTTGCTCATTGTCGTAGGATATCTTCCGTCAATCCGGTGTTGTGAAAGTCAAACTTCCAGCATCATTGTTCCCTCCTCTTCTGCTATCTGTGGCCTTTGATTTCGCTCTGCATTTTTCCTTTTTATAAATTTCTCCTTCCAAAATTTTGAGGCTAGATCAGCTGCCTCGTCCAGAAAATTCCACAAACTTTCGTCGCACAGTATGTCAAATATTCTCTTACCTTGCAGCCGAGCTTGTTGGTGTTCTCTCAAACTGGCTGTTATTTTACATTCCCATACCACGTGCTCCGGCGTACTTTCTTCACCACATTCGCACCTGTTTGAATCTACAATATTACGACTTCCGAGCCAGCTATTGTATGGCCCGTGACCTGTAAAGTAGTGTACCAATCCGGGAGAGGGTTGTAGGTACTTCAACTTTAACCTCTCCTCTACGGATGGGAACATATCATATGCTCTTCGACCTGTTTCACTGTTGTTCCATTCTTGTTGCCATTCCGCCAATAGAAGCTTCCGAATGTGCATCTCCGATGTTGCTTCGCTGCCTACAATTTCTGCTACCTTATCTTGTTTCCCTTTTCTGAGCCAGTATATGGCACCCCGTTTCCTTACTTCAAGGTCCAGTGGCCATACACCAATGGCAACGGTTAATGAATTTGTTTCCACGGTTCTGTATGCTCCTGTCAAACTTAAAAGTATTCCTCGTTTGACACGTCTGACTCGCTGTTTTAGTTTTATTCTTCTTAGATGCTTTGCCCACACACTTGCTGAGTAGCCCACTAAAGAGGATAAAATTGCGTCATGGTATAGTCTTATTGTTTGGACTGGAACAGTGAATTTTCGTTGGCCAATATTAATGACTTTATTCATGACCGCCACTGCTCTTGCTATTGTCTTCTCTAAGTGGGCTTCGAAGTTTAAACGTTCATCCAATTGAATGCCTAAGTACCTGCACACTGGGGTTCTACGAATTGATTTACCGTCGATTCTTATAGTAGGTTTTCGAGTCAGCTTGCCCTTGAGCAATATAAATGTTGTTTTATGTGGTGCTAAACTCAGCTTGATTTTACTGCACCATTGGCTAAGGCAGTTAAGTACTAGATTACTGTTGTACTCAATTTCTGCTCTTGTTGCTCCTTCCACGAGTAGTAAAGGGTCATCAGCAAAAGCTATTAGACCTAGAAGTTCAGGTAATCTTTGTAATAGTTCAATCACTGGTTCCATCCCTATATCCCAGAATATGGGACCGCAAACTGAACCTTGCGGGCATCCTTTAGTAAGGGTCTTCGTGATGAACGAGTTCTGGCATCTTAAGGAAGCAGTTCTAAATCTGCAATAGTCCCTGAAGGTGTAGAATAATCTTCTTGGACAACCAATCTCCCTCAGCCGTTCAAATAGGGTGGGCCACAATAAGTTGTCGAAAGCTCCCGAGATGTCAATAAATATGCCCACTACATACTTTTTTGTACTGCTACAAATTATTTCCATCGACCGATTTATGGCATCCTCTGTCGACTTCCCGGTTCTAAATCCATATTGACTAGGATTCATTCCCAGAACCTCCCGGTGGTTTTGTAATTTTTTGCATTGAATCTTCTCTTGAACTTTGCCAAGCACATTCAATAAACAAATCGGCCGGTAAGATTTCGGCTGAAGAGGATCCTTGTCGTCTCCTTTCTTTAGAATTACCACCTCACTTTTCTTCCATATTCCCGGAACTCTACCCTGATATAGGCATTCGTTCAGGAGCCTGCATAGGACGGGGGTTAATTTTATGATTAACTCCTGCAGGACCTCGGCTGGAATTCCATCCCGGCCTTTCCTTTTCTCATTTTGTTTATCGCGGTTATTACTTCTTCGGGTGTAATATTATTTCCTTCCTCTTGACTCCAGCAGGGCTGCCACATGTTCCTTCGTAGTGTAGCTTGTTCTACTGTTTCTTCTTCAGGGTTGTCATCAGGAAGCAAAACTTTTAATAACTCCTCCGCTGAGTCTCTCCAATTTGTGGTTAATCGTCCATCTGTTCTTTTTACTGTGGATAGTATTGTGGGAGGCCTGATTTTACCTGCAGCTATTTTGTAAGGAATACCCGATGGATTGTTCATGAGATTTTCCCTCACGAAGACTTCCCAGCATTTTTGTTTTGTCTCTCTCATCGCGTCTTTGAAAATCTGCCTCTTCTGCCTGTAGCATTCGAGGAGGAAACTTCTGTCTGCTGCCACCATGTTTCGTTGATACGTTCTCCTCGCTCTTCTCATGTTTAGTCGTAGTTTCTCAAGTTTTTCTGTCCATATTTTGTCAGTGGGATCTACCATCTTTTTTAGTGGTATCGCCCGTTTCATGGCACTTTGTATTGCAGATGTCAGCTCTCTTGCGGCTTTGTCTACATCGAAGTGGTTTTCTGGCAAATCCGGTGGAGTGAACACATTCCTTAATTTTTCCCATGCAGCTTTCTTGATGTTATATGCTGTTTTAATGTTTCCGTTGCCACTGCTTTCTTCTGTCTGCGTTCTACGCAATTTATAGACAGTCAAATTGTGATCACTTGTTGTCATGTTGTCAAATACTCTCCAGCCCCAAAGCAGATTTCCCGCATGAATGTTTGTAACTGTAACGTCAAGATTTGTTCTTGCGCCAACACTGTTGCAGAAAGTAGGAGGATTATGTGCTTGGTTTCTAACCTTTAGACCCAATTCGCTTAACAGTTCTTCTAGAAGTTGCCCTCTCCTGTCAGTCTTCTTGCTGTGCCAAAGAGCAGACTTTGCATTGACGTCCGCTGCAATAACGAGTGGATAATTTCCCAGAGCTACATCTATCTGCCGTATTCTATCTAGGTATGGGAAGATCTCGTCACTGTATTGGAAATACATGTTTACCATTATGAAGCTTCCCCATGCTGCTCTTATCTCAGCACATACCGTGTGTTCATCACATAACTGCGTAATTTTTGTAACCGTTATCTGTCTATTTAAAACGATTATTGCTGCCATTGGGTTATTGCTCTCTGTGATTATTCGTGATGTTACAGGCATGTACGGGATTTTTCCTTGCCAGGAGTACGGTTCTTGTAGACAGATAATATCTGATTTCAATTCCTCAGCCACCTTTCTGATTTCATGCAGAACCATGGAGTTTCCTTTATTATTCAACTGAGTAACGGGTGTCTCGTATGCACATTGCACTGGGACCAAGGTAGCCTTGTATCTAATAGAATGCGTCCATGGGTCATGACAAACTGCTTGTATGTTTCCTCAGGATCAAATATTTCTCCTCTTCTCCCGAAAATCTTGTGAACTAGTGTGAGGAGCTGAGATGGATCTGTTGGAAGATTTAGTGATCTCAGTTGTATTCTGTCAATTGCCGAAGGTTGTGGGAACGTAATGTTTTTACCGCCAGGATGGAGGACTCTTGTCAAATGTCGGAGGGCAAGTGTAAGTGTATGCACTTCTTCGAGTCTAGTTAGCCGAAGTTTATCTTCAAAATCGGCGTACAATACCGCTGGATCTGCAGTGATAGCATTCGGTTGACTTTTCACAAAGTTCGGGTGTTTTATTTGGTTGGTACGCGTACTTGGTTTGCGAAGATGATATTCATTTTCTTTTGAATATCCGAGCCCACCGCCTCTAACAAAACGCTGGCAATAAGACGAGTCAGAAGTGGAGGAAATTTCGTCTAATTTCTCGTTTATTAACAGCAGCTGATCTGTTTGCACGCTGGCGCTTACCATCATTTTCTGACTTCTGACTTGCGGTACCTGTGGCGTTGCTGAACGAATTGTGCGTGTTACCACCATTGGTGCCAAAGCTGCTGAATAAACGGTATTAAAGACCTTCAGCCATTAAAGAGAACTCAGTGTTACGCATTCCTCGACCCGTGAACGCCCTTGAGCATCACTCTCCGACAATTTTTCTGAGCGTATTATTAGCCGTGAGCAATTTGATTTGATATGGGAAGACTATTATAAATTCCTATCAATCAGGAAATATTATTTTATTTAAGTTCAAGACTTAATGGCGACCTCCTTGATTTCATTTTTTATATAAGCTTGTATTTGTGAACAGCTTTATAAATTTCACATGGATATGCTATTGTTTGCTTAGAATTAACTTCTTATGCCACATATTGTAAGACTCGGTGTTGATTTTTGTTTGAACATTAGATTTTCATGTTTTAAATTAAGTTCACCGACGTCTGTTGGCAATCAATGTTTGATTTGAATAAATCTGTCAGGTTATGAGATTAAATTTGTAATGCAAGATAGAATATCACTTTGCACCCTCTTCCATTTGATTAAATCAAATAATTAAAATTATTAAATTATTGAGATCAACCAAAATCTATAATATCATCAATCAATTAATAAAACGGTAAATGGAATGCTATAAGTACAATTACCCAGCAACCCCCCCCCCCCTTACTACCACACGTTTCATCAATATTACTAAATTACAAAAAAAAAAAAAAATAACAATAAAAAAAAAATAATAAAAAAAAATCCTACCAATGCCATCTGTTGACAGATAGCAGTACTAAATATAAGGTATAAATAAAAATAAAGTATAAATTGCCTTTAATGAAACTTTGATTAAATTATTGCTTTCTTTTCTTATATGTAGTTTTGTGGTTCATATAAACATTGAAGGTTCACCTGTTGCCAAAATGTTTGCATATGTTTTAATCCTTTCATGCCAAGTGTAGTAAGGTGACATTAATTACCTTTGAGAGGTGAAGAAACTAAAAAATAATATTATCAAATTTCATAGTGAAGAAATAATCAGTCACTACTTTAATGTGCAAATTTCTATTTCAAAGCAGAGAAAACCAATATGCAAAGAGGAAATAAAGTCAAATTTAAGAAATCAGTAATCCTGGGCCGTGATAACAAACGTAAGACAAGTCGTTGAATAAAATATTGTAAAACAAGAACTGTGAGATTAATCAATGATGGCATTGAAGAAATAATTTAGTGGTATTTCAGCATATCCATTTCTATCTTAAAGCAAATTTAATTGATCTAAAAGAAGTTACTTATTATGGTAATTATGTTTTTGTTGTAGGAAGAAAATAAATTTTTATATTACATGTAATATTTATTGCTATTATTATAATTAAAGAAAACTGTTTTTCTATAATACACTCCCAAGCGGACGAACTGGCGGTAACTGCAAGTAATATAAAACAGTGCTGTATCGCGGATAAAAATCTTTTCTGAAATGTTCGTTTCGTTAATTTTTGTTACAAGCATTAATATTTCGTTTAATTACGTATAAGAGCATTCTATACCATGAAACTTATATTTTACTCTAATTTCCTCGTAATTTATGGTTACGATAAAGTTTATCTACAAAAAATAAAGTATAACATTTTCTTATAAATTATGATTGGCAACCTTTGTCGTGCAGTACCTTCCAGGAGTTACAAGTAAATTATAAACAAAACCTGCAGGTAATACTTTGGAAATTATAACATTACATAGTGGTGTATAAAACTCGTTTGACTTAACAGGAAAAAAATTCCACCTACCAAACCAAAACAACATAGCAGAGAGAACGCTGAGGCTGAGACAAAATAAAATGAGAAATGGAATAACATAGAAATAAAATCGCGTTGTTATATACTTCCAGGGCCGGTTTATGGCTACCGCAAGAACCGCAGTCGCGGGGAGCCTCAACCTTGAGGGGGCCCCGCCACGATCCCCTTCAAAATTTATCCTCACATAACGAACAATGTTTCTGCTAAAATAAAACAATTTAGAATGTTAACAAGCTGCGTTCACAATAGACGTTTTCGAAGCCTGGAGTTCCACGAGAAGTCCTTCATCAGATTCAGTTTTGAGAAATTCGTATCTGATGTAATTACAACAGGCCTGTATATTTAAAGGCGTGTATTGCTCTCAACCCGTTTCAGAAATTTATGTAATTTCGTTCAAATAAACTCATTCATCTTTTGACGTTTCAAATAAAAAGTTATTTAATTAAAATGTGTATGCCTGCTCACGTGTCTCCAGCCCCAAAAACATATATGTACTATCAAAGAATGGCAAGAAAAGAAATGTCGTATACAAAAGGTGTGTTATAAATATAATAGCTATAAAACTGAATACAAAAATAATTTCATTTTACACAATGGGCAGCAGGACGTAGCCAGAAATGAAAGTGACAGTAGTTGGGAGATCCATATGAGATGCATTGATAAAACATCAAAGACTCGGCCAAGTTTGTCCCGTTCAGCTAATACTCAATAAACTGCTGGCCCGTTTGTACACAGATTTTGAGAAACCTCAGTCCGTCTCTTAAATCGTTATTTGAGCTCCACAAACAGATTATATATATATATATATATATATATATATATATATATGTGTGTGTGTGTGTGTGTGTGTGTGTGTGGGTGTGAGTGTGAGTGTAAAGTGAGGAAAGTTGTCAAAATTCTAGGCAAAAGTACATCTAGAAAATAAATAGGGGGCCCTGAAATCAAACTTTGCAGGGGGCCCCGAAATACCTTAAGTCGGCCCTGCATACTTCATATTAACACTGAAACGTGACTATCATGAAGAATAATGCGTCATACAGTTGACCAGTTGACCGCTGAAGGTGCACCTTAAAAAGGAAGTCAAACGCGTGCGGAGAAAATAAAACGCAAACAAATTTCAATATATGATTATTTATACATATTGAAAATATAGTTAATGGTATGAGACGAAAACTAAGTGAAATATTCATGCTTCTCTGGGGACCCCTTAATTGACTTAAATATTTTGAATATAATTGAAAGAAACGGTGAAAGTGGCTGCATAGTTGCAAGTGCTTATAATGTCAGTGTTTCGGACGCACAATATTGTCCGAACGAGCTGCATATTGCAAAGTGAGCGCCGTAACAATTACGTCGCAGGAGGTGGGGCCGCTAATTACGGGTTGTTCGGCTGAAAGTTTTGTGCCCTTTGAGGAGTTGGCGAGGCTAGCACACGGGAGAGCTGGGCCAGATTGGAGTCCGAGGGGCGGGGCGGCCCGCCCTCATACAGAATTATGGGCCTCCCCTGGCAGCAGCTATCGGCGATAAAAGTCAGAGACCGGCCTCCTAAAACAACGGGCCAGCTCTCTGTCTGGACCGAGCAGGGACGCTGCTACACCGACAACTCACAGAGGAGACTCGACGCATCCATAACAGCTTTGCTCTCTACAGCGAAAATGCAACACCAAAAATTATTATGTAACTGTAACCGGGTTTCGTTTTCATAACGATACCTATGTATAGTAAATAAAAGGAGAATTGTTTATGAGCGTATAAGCGTAATTTTGTTTTGTGTATTGAAGAAGTAGACACATATGGATATATTTTTCAAGCGGTTAAAATATTGAGAAGCTTTTAACTTCATATTTTACGCCTTGATCGATCGAAAATGACGACGCAGAGTCTTAGAAAACATTAACTTTAAACTCCATTTTAACTCGGTTCTTTTCCCGTGAAGAATTTGTCAAGGAACAACTCTCAGAAGAACTTCGTTTCTTCTTCTTTTTCGTTTTGGCCTCTATGGAGCACGTGATTTTTAACTCTGGTGAACTTTCTTTCTGACTCAATATTCTTTCATCCTTGCACTGTGGTTGTCTTTTCTTTCATGGACCCAATTCACCTCGGGGCGCAGTGTTTTGGTTGTTAGTGTCTGGAGCGAATCTGATGCTTCAATCAACGTTCTGTACTTTTTCCAGTTGTAAACGTCATTGAGGTATACTCCCAGTGGCTCGAGATCTTTTCTGAGTAGCCTTGTCCATTTTGCGTTAGTCGCTTTCCCTCTAGAGATGGCGTTTAAGATTTTGGAGGTGAGTCTATGGTTGTCCATCTGAACTATGTGACCATAGAACACGAGTCTCCTTTTTCTCGTGGCTGTGGTAATGCTCTCCAGCTGTTCGTATAGGTCCTTATTATGGTTGAATCTGTATTTTCCTTCTTCTTTGACAGGACCCATTTTTTTTTTTTTTTTTTAATACCTTACTTTCCTGAATTCCAGTTTTCTGAATTGTCCGTTTGTAACCATGTTCGAGTACTCTGATTCATACAGTACTGATGGTTGAACTACAGTATTATAGTGCCTGAGTTTGAGGTTAAGGGAGAGGCATTTAGATACATAAATGTTCTTACAAATCGCGCATCTGCTATTATAACGTAACGCTGTCGCCACATTATAATGTGCATTTTATTATATAAATCATAATGTTATAGTAATTTTCATAAATCTTGACCGACCACCTAGATAGTTTTTTTAGTAATTTCCTAAAGTACGCAAGATTCCAAGTGAGGACTGTAATGCATTAGTGAACATACAGTGGATCTTGTTGCAACGAATATTAAAGAATTATTGAGCTGTGTAGGTTTGAAGCTAATCGTGGCCTTCCCGAGCCACGAAGACAGGAAGTCAAGGATAAATGGTTTTGCCGGCTTTGGGTACATCCATAAATTACGTGAGGTGTTTTTCCGGATTTACAGACAGCCCCCCCCCCCACTCTGGTGAGATTTGGCCGGATCCCCCCTCCCTTCTGGTGAGATCTGGTCCGTGAGAACACCCCCCCCCCCCCCCAATAATCACCATACACCATAATCGCCCTCGAAACTTTTGGAGACCTTTTTTTAAGGTCTCACCCTTCAAAATGCGGTCACAAACCCACTTTTTGCCGAAATACCCCTCCCCCCCAATTTGTAGACCCTTTTTTTGTAGCTCTACAGTCAAAAAGTTTTTTCCAAAAACCTCACGCCTCCCGTGAGATTTCCATACACTCCCCCCCCCCCTATTTCACCTCACGTAATTAATGGATGCCCCCTTTCACCTTGGGGTGGGGAGTCCACAACAGGCCGCTGACCTGATGTAAAAATAAGATATATTGGATATCACGTGACATTAGTTGGCCAACCTCAAGATCCAATCCAAATGAGCGCATAACTTAAAATCCTGGAAATTTTCTGTTAAATGTGATCTTCGAGACTGCAAGGGGTGGAGCCAGAAGGTTTCCTCGCAGATCGAAGAGCGACGAGCTTGATTCGATTTGATTCGATTCTATTCTGTTATGGGCTTTTCTCGCTAACTGCTGCAGTCCGACTCCTGGTGTCGGAAAACTGACGCTGCCGGCTGGCTGGAGCAGTTTTTCGCACGGCGACACAGCCAGTAATGCGATGATGCGCATTACCAGATCGGACGTGCCTGCAACCGCTTTGTGAGACAGTCTTACATACCGTGGGTCATCTCCGAACACCGAGGACATCAGACGCAGAACTACAATGGTAAATTATTACGTCCAAGCCATCTGATTGTGCATTCCGTGAAACTGAACCCTTAAGCGTATTTGAGAGGATAGATCCATGTTCTAACTTTACAACTAGAAAAACCCCTGAGCTAGTGGCGTAATTTGCCAGAACTAGTTATTTTCGAATGGTATATTGTTCATTCGTGACGCCCATGATTTTTTGAACTGTAAAGTCACAGTACTATGATACCTATGTCTGAGGTCGTCATAACTTGTATTGTACATTGTTTCCAAATATCATTATTTCTTGCATATTAATTCTGAGATGGATTTAAAAGTAAATACACAATTGTTTGCTTGATCATGACGGCTAATTGTACCTCTGAGCACTGCTTTTATGATTTTGCCAATTTGTGTTAATGTTAACGGTAAATTCGCTCAGACTTGTAATCACCAATGATAAGAAAATAAACGCCATATTGTGGCAGCTTTCCTATATTCCATCTAACATCGAGATTCTTGCAAAATCCATATTTTCACTCCTTCATAAAACTTAATTAAAATCCCCATTTATTAATGGTTAATAGTAATTGTATGAAAGATAACTATAACGTGTTTACCCACCAAGGCCATTACTACACTATTCATAGCTATGTTCTCGTTGATGTTTATGGTTATCCATTCCCCATGATATTTGAAGGCATTAGTTCGTTTCGTATATTCTTATAAATAAAATTTCTGAATGTATTAAATGTCTTACGGCCATTAACTCTTGATCCTAGACCTTTCCCTCGTCTAATGTCACGTCCACGATACGCAAAGCCATAAAAAAAAAAAAAAATCCATGTGTATTCGTTTACCATATTACGGTTGTGTTTGGAATTTTTCCCACTGAGACGAAATGTTTAACCAGGAAGCCTATTTATTAACACCACATGGTAAAGGTTTGATTTTATTGGTTCCGCCTTTAAGTAAATGGTATGATTTAAACTTTGACACGTAACTTCAGATTTAGTCTAAATTGGCGAAAATTTCCAAATGAATACTACGTATGACTTCAAGTACCTGTATTTTGCTACAATTACGAATAAGAGCTATGTCGGAAAGTTGCAGTGTGAGCCTTGTTTACAGAAATAGCTACATTCAACTGTTTGGTTTAAATAAATGTTTGAATATTGTAGTGACCAGACGGGTAGAGAAAAATTCAGACTTTGCAGCATTAGATTCCAGGCAAAAGTGTGTTGGAAGATTTTCTTTCTTCGCTAAGGGAGTCAGGGATTGAAATAAGTTATCAAGAGAAATAATTAATAATTTACGAAAAACGCTGAAAGAATTTAAAGAGAGAAAAATAGGCGGTTTCAGAAAGGGGGAAAATAGTTGCGTAGGGAAATTTCCACCGGAGCATGCCCTCCATCCCGATTAAACTAAATTAATTTGAAATTCTTTTTATTCTCTATAAGTAAACGATGTGGAAACTAAATAATTACAAGCTGTAGTTCAATTAAAATGTGCAAAGTAGTTTTTTTTATCGGTTGAGCGCAATAGGTGCGGAGATAATAGATTATTGATTTAGCTTAGAAGTAAAAAAAAAGTATTTAATAATCCTTAAAGTCGATGCTTCTGTTCTTTGATGTGCAATGCCGAGTGCATATTGTACATACTAGTTAACAAAGTGACTTCTGCATTACTAAAGATTTTTTTCTTTCTTTTCCCCCACAGATGCACAGTTTTCTGTGTATTTGTTTGACTTCAATCGTTTTCATGAAAGTTATCCTAGTTCATAGTTTCTTATGATGTTAAACTCGAGACGATTTTGACTTTCAAGGTGAAACGTGCTACAGTGGATCATTTGTCATGTAAGCAGACACACTAAACCTCTCCAAATGTGATTTCTCGCCACTTCCTCAGTAGAGGATATTCTTCGTCGATTGCGTCTTACATTATAGAAGTGAGTAAACACTTCACCAGAGGCCATTAGCTTTAATGATCGTAGCTTCGATTCTGCATACAGATAGCCCTGTAATCGAAGCAGCCCACATCCCGCGGCCAAGAATAATAATGCTTCTCGCTGGGAGACAGGATCCATTCCGGCGGGGTCGTGTCGGCGCCCCAGGGAGACGGGGAGCTGTGATTGGTCGCCATGCGAGGTAACAAGTGCGGGGGAACGTAGGCAGCCTCCTACACGATCGGCGTTGTAGTTTTTCGTGTCCGGGCGTCATAATCGTTTGGCCCAATGTTGGACAAAGTTGTAATTATCTCTTCCTGTCCATAAGTCTTCGAGTGTTGTTGAAAACTGGCTCTGCTTGCAAGCGTAGAGGTGATCCATGGTCTGCTGTTCTCCACTCTTGCCAGACCCCTCTTATACATGTTCGCTTTTACTGGAGCCATCCTGTACTTGTAGGTTTAGGGTTCTCCATTGTGCCTAGTCCAATTTTATGCCAGAATGTTCCTCCTCAGAGATTGGGTGCCAGTTAGGAGGATCAACAATTGTGGGATTTAGAAAAGGAGTTCTAGAGCTTAGCCTTCTAGGTAAAGGGATTGGTGTCCCAAACAATTCGGGCCTCTTATCGAACGTTGAGACTCCAATAAGACTGCTACTCAAAGAGCAATCGGGCGCACCATGGGCAACGTCAGTGGAATTCAAACCACTGACGGCAGATTATTTCACCACTGGTCATCAGGAGAAGATGATAGATCCAAACCGGTGTTGTATATTGGATATTCTGTGTCACCATGACGCTCACATAAATGAATGCGCACAAACTGACATGTTTGGAATATGTAGTTCCCAGACAGTTGTGATTCTGTGGCGTTCTAGTACTCAGATGTTCGGCCTTCTTCTAGGGCGAAAGTACACTGAGGTGTATAAGTAGCGTTCGTTGTCCTCGAAAGCTTGATAGGTCCAACCAATTTTAATTTGTCTCTGTTCTTTCTGTTTTTTACAAGTTGCTGACCAAACTAAAAACGTCTATATTCTGCCGAAAGCTTTGATAGTCATCGCGTGGAAAATGTGCTGGGAGAGACTAGCATTACTAGAAGATCGCGGCGGCCCAATCGCAGGTAGATCTCGTAACTTCAAAGCAAGGGTCCGACAATAGAAGTATTTTAAAATCAAACTTACAGGTGAATATTCTCTGCCAGTGCTCGAATACTTCTTCAAGAAATTCATCTGAAGCTTTCTTAATATTCATGATGCTGCACTGAGGGGACTAAAATCACATATTAATCTTGAGTCTACGTTCTGGTGAACACTTAAGAGCAATTGGATCTTACCGCATGGGATTTGCTCGAGACTTAACGTGAAATTACAAGGCCGCTGGTGGTTATAGTATATGAATCCTTTCACTATAACTAAGGATTATCTTTTACTGATAGAGTAAGCGTTAGTCCTCCTTCTGAATTTCCGAAAATAGTGGTACTACTCCAGTTTATATGCTGGAGAATGTTCTGTTGCTTAGTAAAGACATAGGGTTGGTACAGTTAAATAATCTCAACTCATGAATAATCGAATAAGGGAAATAAATATTGGGTATACTTAACTTGGTTTCATTAATGAGTTTTTTAAATGGTGTTTGTATATTCACTCATATATCAGCCATAATGGTATCCTTTCCTTCAATTTCGTTGTAATTAACACAATGTACATCACAGAAAAAAAACATAACAGTCAGTCGAACACACCACTGCCTTAGACTGGACTTAAACCGGCAAAATATCAAGGATATATTAGATCGCCAGCCACTACACTGCTTTGATCAGCGTTATGTTGGTCCGAGGAACGCAGTGAAA
The DNA here is from genome assembly GCA_031002005.1 of Vandiemenella viatica. Lineage (NCBI taxonomy): Eukaryota > Metazoa > Arthropoda > Insecta > Orthoptera > Morabidae > Vandiemenella > Vandiemenella viatica. Next base: position 152,212,361 of record JARYHS010008075.1, read on the forward strand.
CGTGTAAGCTTCCCTCCTTTTTGCTGCTTTTTGTCAGCTTCCACAAATGACTTAAGTGCTCTACTTCAAGCAGAATATTTTTTGCTGTAGAAGTCGGCACCAAAGAAAAAAAACTCTGCAACTCAAATATACAAATAATACACGACAGGATAATATAATTAACTCGAAAAATTCACTCTTTTATTTTCCCCCGTCAACTCATCATCAAAATTACTCCCCAGAAATTTTGATGATCATCTATCTTACATTATAATTGGTACAATCATTCTATATACAATTTCAAATCTTGCACATTCCTTAACCCTAACATTTTTCCAGACTTTGGTAGTTGCAGATAATATGCATGTGGATGTGGCCTACCTACAATTTTATATGGTCCTTCGTATATATCAAAGAACTTTTTGATCTCCGCATTTATGCTGCTGGATCGTTCATGAGTTCTCACCAACACTAGTTCCCCTACTTCGAACTCCTTCTTGCGAGATCGCCTGTCATAACTTTTCTTCCTATCCTCCGCACTCTTCTTTAAGTTCTTTTTCACTACTTCCACTCGATCCTCCACTTCCATTTCTTTACACGGTGGAAATTTCACCCATTTCCTTACAACATTTTCGGGCCTTTTATTCCACATCACTTCATAAGGCGTAAACCCAGTTCCGGAATGTACTACACAGTACTGGTAACACCTCCCACCATAGAGAAAGGCAGTATAAGGCCTGGATTCCTTTGCTAATGGGATTTGCCTGTACCCTGCGGTCAAATCTAAGCTTGTCAGGTAGAAACCTCTGTAAAATCTCGTCTAAGTTTTCAGGTCTATCTCTCTCCTGATCCACTATCTTGTTTAGTCTTCGTGCATCCAGCACTAGTCTAACGCTGCCATCCTTCTTACCTACCACCACTAAAGGGCTGTTGTAATTACTATCACTTCTCTCAATGATACCCATTTTGATCATCCGTGACAACTCCTCTTCTACCGCTGGTCTGCTCGCTAATGGTACCGAGTAAGGCTTCACAAAAAATGGTTCATGCTCCTTAATCTTCAGTTTGCACTCATATCCTTCTACTCGCCCTGGACAATCTGAAAATACCATACAGTTTTCCAATAATATATCTGTCAATTGCCTCTTCTGATCCTCTGTTATATGCTTTATACTGTCCACTATTTCCAAAATTTCCTGATATTGTGATCCTCGTTCCACTTCACTCCAATCATCCTCTTCTTCACCTTCGTGCCAATCAACCCCTTGAATTGTGGCTATAGTTTCAGTCCTCCCACTCTATCTTCTTTCTTAACCATCTTGCTCTCAATGGTACCACATATTTCACACTCTCGTTCTCAAATTCTAGTTTTTCTTCACTGCAGTTATTGCCTTATATTTTCCTAACCAATCCATTCCTAGTATCCAGTTGATCCTAAGCCCTGGTATTACTAGCATGTCATGATCTACTGTCATTTCCCAATTGTCATGGTCACGTACACATGCTGACGAATCAATTTGCTCAACTTTCCTGTGGCGCCTATAATCTGAGTTTTACTTGCGGGCATTTCTAGCATATCGCCTCTCTTCTTTAAGTGGTCGAAAAATGACTCGGAAATAGCAGTCACATCACTTCCTGTGTCCACCAATGCCTTTTCTACCAATTCAAACACTTCCACCTCCACCATAGGTTGTAACACCTCTTTACTCTGTTCTTCCTTCTCAGTATCCTTTAGCAAATCTTCTTCTATTTCTCTAAATGATTACCCTTTGTCCTTCATCTTCACCTTTCTTCTCGTTGCCTCCTCTTCTTTCATGTTTCGGTAAAATAGTTCCTTGTTCTTTTTCATCGCCTTGCTTGCTACACTTTCCGTGCCTCTTCCTGGTCCTTCCTTCCTTATTAGAAAGCATTTCAGTTCTCTTTCTTCATCCTTGTCACTATCGACTACACAACTCTTTTTTAAATCTTCGTTAAATTTTTCTCCCTCTTCCATACTATAATCTTCATTGAATTCTTCTTCGTCTCCATACTCTTCATCGTCTATCGTATCGTCTGTTTCCTCATCTTCCTCTTCTCTTCACTCTTCGTAATTTTCATCCTCATTTCCCAAGATATTGATTCCATATTCTTCATCCCCTATGAATTCGTCAATACTCTTCTGGTCCTTGTTCTTCCAATAATCCATTTCTGCTAAACCAATCACCTCACTTCCTTCCATTGCCTCATTTTCAACCTTGTCGAATCGTTCACTTTCCACAAGTTGTTCTAAACACCTCCACCATTTTAACGGACCTTTGTCTTCCACCGTTACTTCTTGCTCTTTTCCCACTTCTAACCGTTTTTCGAGGTCTTCCTCATCTTCTCCTTCTACCGTTTCCACTCCTAATTTTTCCTTACAAGCTCTTCTTGCTTGGTTTACCCATTCATCTACTTCATTAAGCATCAGTGTTTTATCCATTAATGGCTTCCTTTCTTCATTATTTCTGATTTGATTGTCACTCTCTACTGACGTCTTCCGATTGCGCTCCTCTCTCTCTATTCTTTGGAAATGTTTTGCAACATCTTCTAGAACGGTCTTCCTATGTTTTACTGCTTCTTCTTTGTTTACTCTCATGAACATACATCTATATTCTTTAAAATTTCTTGGTCCTCTTCTTTCATCGGCCTGGGAACGGACCTCTTCACAAGCCCTTCCTAATTTCCCTGGTTGCATTTTTCGTCACTCTGCTTTCCGCTTTCTACTCGCTCCATCCCTCTACTTCCATTGTTGAAAGCTTTCCATTCTCTAGCGTTTCGATCGCTCCATTGTTTATACTGTGAAGGCTTTCCTTTCCATTCTTGTGCCGGTCTCGCTTCTCTATCATCTCTCTTTCCATCCTTTTCCCGATATACTTGTCCCGATTGCTCTTTTCCACCATACTAACTTCCGGTAAAATTTTGATCTCTCACACTCCTATCGTCCCATTTGTCTATCTTGTCCACTCCTTCAAAAAATTCTTGGAGATTATTCCATCGCGTAAGCAACATCCTTTCCTGCACCCAACGCGGCATCTTTCTCTCCAAAATTTATATTTTCTCGTCTTCTTATATTGGGTTTGACAACTATTTCAGTCCTTTCATCAATTTTTCGCAATATTCGCGAAGGCTACCAAATTGCCTTTTGTATGGACAGCTGTTCCTAAATTCTTGTTTCACACGTCTCTGCCTTTCCTCCGACCAGTACCTCTTCAAAAAACTTCGCAGAAATTCTTCGTAGCTAATACTGCTCTCGGTCACTCCACACGACCATTCCAATGCTTCGTCTTTCATCATCATCTTTACATATCTAATTTTTTCCTCATCACTCCAGTGTTTCGGTAGTGCGTTTCTGTAAATCTCTACAAAAATGTGCGGATGAATCTCGCCCTCTGGAAAAAAACTTACTTCCGGTAGTTTTATTTGACCGGACGGTACTAAATTGTTGCCGGCACAGCATTCGATTTTGTTTTGTACCACGTCAACTCACTGATTCACCTCTATCCATTGTTGTTCAACTACCTTTTTGCAACACATGACCTCACCTTGAACTTGCCAAAATTCCTGTTTAATCCCTGAAAATTCATTCTTCAACTTATTTTGCTCATCACATACCAGCCTCATTGTCTCTTCACGATTCTCTTCTTCCTTAACAATGCGCTCCTCCACATTGTCTAGCTTAATATAGATATTGTCCTTTTCATTTTTCCATTGATTAAATTCTTGTCCCATTCTTTGTCGGTTTTGTGTAATTAATTCTTGCATTTTCTCCATCTGTCGTAGGTTAACTTTTCAAACTTCTGTTGATTTTGTTGTAATTCTCGTCTTAAATCTTGTTGGTTCTGTAGCAGGGTTTGTTTTAATTCTTGCGTATTCATTATCTGCTGTTGATTTGTTTCTTCAGATCTCTGTTGGCTCTGCTTTAATTCCTGTTGGCTCTGTAATATTTTTGCTAGTATCATTTCCAAAGAATTATCTTCTTCTCGGTCAAATTTATTTTGAGTTACGCTAGCTGGAGATAACTCATGAACTTTTTGAACACTAACATCACACACTGACTGATCTGAATACGCGCAACCCAAATCCAAACTGTTATTTAAATTTCCACAAACCTTAACCTGCTCACTATTTTCGCCTCCCGTCCCATTAAATGTACTCTCGGAATCTACCACTAAATTTTTGTTTTCCATTTTACACACAAAATTTCACACAAGGATAAATCCTCACACCAATAATTTCAACCCCATAAAAATTTTTACGAGAGTAAATACAGACTGGAGACAAGAAAGTCTTCAACGAGGTGACAATGAATTTTACAACGCAGTAGTTCGACTCAGAATTAGAGACACAAAAAACTTCCATCAACATACATATTATCTTTACAAAAATTATTTTCACAAAAACACATTCAAAATATCAGTTTTTAACTACAGCAAATTTACTTCCACAATTTGTCAAAGATACTATTCTTGCTCGTTAACTTCTCGTGCATGCATTATACATTGAGATGAATTTCTTTCCCGGCATTTTAACTGTTATATTCCTGCTTGTTATTTTACTAATACAGTATTATTCACTCTACTGCAATTTACTTTTACTATTACTTTTATTTAAATCAAGTTCCTTTCGGCAAACAGTCACAGATAATACTTAACACTTAACCAAAACGTTCATTACCATATTTTGAAGTTTACTCTTACTATTTTCAGTAATTTACGCGACTATGAGTATATTCAAATTTTTAAACAATTAACATATCTCTTCAAATAGCTTCTCAGATTTACATCTGCATTTATTTATTGTTCACTTCACGTTATTAAAATGTATTTTCTTTCTTACCTTTCTTCTTTCTCTTCTCCGATGATTCGCCAGGCTCTTTCCTTACCGAACTAAAGTTTTTAGTTCTGCGTCCTTTCACGGTCAGCCACTTGTAAGCTTCCCTCCTTTCTGCTGCTTTTTTGTCACTTTCCACAAATGACTTAAGTGCTCTACTTCAAGCAGGAATATTTTTTGCTGTGGAAGTTGGCACCAAAGGAAAAAAAAAAAAAAAAAAGCTCTGCAACTCAAATATACAAATAACACACGACAGGATAATATAATTAACTCGAAAAAATTCACTCTTTTATTTTCCTTTTTTCCACAACATACAAATACACACACGGCTCATAAAACAACTTGCACTATTTTTTATCTCAATACACATCCGACAGCTAGAAATCAAGCATGTCTGCCATACCGTGCTTTCTCTGTCTTACTATTCCTTGTGCAGTCCAAAGATTAAAAACCTAGTCCACTTCTTCCAAAGAGAGTCCTCACTCTCTGTTCTTACCTTTAGTGCTATTTATGTTATTCAGCAAAAAACTTCAACATAATTCTCTTTATACAAAATAAAACATGTTTTTAAATATTATAAACACCAAAATTATAAATATAGTAAGGCGACGTTGTCACCTTACAAACGTTAATGTGTTGTATCTCAAAACCTTACTTATCCTACCATATTGTATTATAACCGTATACCCGATCCGGGCGTAGACTGCTCCCATTGAGGATGTACACTTCCTTAGGAAGTTTCCTGGGAAGCCGTAAAGGGAAGGATTCCTGTTGCCTTCCCCAGTGTGTGTTCGTGTGTGTTATTGTAAATGTGATGACTGTGATAGTGTGAGTGTTCGGTATAGAGTGTTGTTTTCGCTGTATCAAATGAGATATTTACGCCTACTCTTCCGAAAGACACCGAGAGAACCACCAGGCTTAACGTCCCCATCCGACAGACAAGTCACCATTAACGGTGTCTTAATCCCTCACTACATACGGTCTGTAGAGAGGTTTGGGATTTCACCCAGACGCACAATCTGATGACTAGGATTGGTGCACCTAACTTGCTGACCCAGTCCTCGTGATTAAAATTTCTTTCTCCACCGGGATTTGAACCACCTAATTCCATGTCAGCGCCGGACACCAGTGTGGATCCGCTGCCAACTCAGTCAATGGGGAGGCTAGCTGATAGTGAGAAAGGTAGATCCTCAATCATAGCAGCAATTGTTCCATTTTTCGTATATACAACAAAATAACTTTGGGTTAAAGTGGTAAAAAAAAAGTCATAGAATATTATTATCCTTATCGAGATGTCACAAACTACCCAAGCAAGCTGATTTTTTTTTTTTAATTTGGTTCCGTCATTTCTTACATTTACCAATCGTAAATCATGTGACTGAAAACAGGCTGTTGAGTGCTCGTAACTACATGTTTTGTCCCGCCGCTTTATAAATAGCCGTTTCGCCTCGTGTGTCGCCGGTGTGTTTCTGTGATGTGTGCGCCCTCAACTACTGTGCGGCAGCGGACGTGACCGCACTGCCGATGTGCGCCGACAATTAGGCTGCAAACAGCCGGGCCGGCGCCATCACGGTCGGCAGCCCTAATCAGCGTAATACGGTCCGAAGGACCAACACGCCAGCCCAGCGACCAAGCGCGCGTTGCAGCTCCCAAACTCGGCCTCTGAGGACAGCGGTAACAACAACCTGTCGCAGTGTACTAGCATATTTGCTCAGTAGGCCGGTTATGAAGTGAAATAGCGACCGAGGTCCTGATTTATTGGACACAACACTCTGTTAGATAAATTAGAACGCTGTGGTCGGGAAACAGGGAGCAGTGTGTACCATTAATATTAGAAATACAAATTAGGTTATGAATTCAGAGTTAGACATTATGTACCCCAAAGATCAATTCTTGGTCCCCTGATATTCCTAATATTCCGCTTCTCATTTCATGCCCAGAAAAAAAAGAAAAAAAATCGGTAGAAACATCCAAAGCAATGCAAATGATACTCTAAAGAAAACAAACCTGTGTTTCGGTGAAAATAAAGTAATACATGACTTTTATTTGCCACAAAAATAAAACAGAAGGTTGGCTGTAATATGATCTTCGAAGGAGAGATAATCATTAAAGTAGTAACACGAATTTCTTGGATGAACAAGTCGGTAGCAATTCGACTGTAACTTTCAGCAAGTTAATGAAAAATTATGTTCTAACACTTTTTCAGTAATGATTATAACCAGAGCTTCTGATATTCAAACGAATACTCGTATATTTTATCTATTATAGCTCCATACTTGTAGAATCTTATCTTGGGAATATTTTTCATAACCGTAGAACTTATGAGAGTTATGAAAAAGTGTCCTAAAAGAAATGCCCAAAATCAGCTTACGATCCTTGAGCTGAAATCTATTTAGTACGTTGGCATATACACAATGACACCAGAATACATGTACCCCCTCATTTCATTTGGTTAACAGTACTATCTTTAATAATGGGATTAAATACTGATATTATAACTCAATGATAATTTTAAAGCGAGGGTAAAAATTTTCCTGCCGTAAGAAATTAAAAATCAGAGAACTTTATATCAAACAGTAAAAGTTTCTGATTCATATACCATTTTACTCTGCGAAAGAGTTTTCATTTCGCAGTTTGTCAACTGAGACAATACTATATACTTTGAGGCAGGTAAGGAGAAATACGAAAGGTACGCGGTATCACTGGTGTGGTGCATGTTTCTTCCGAAACTAGGTTTGAGTGTGACAATTATAAAGCGCCCTTCATGATTATAAGCAAATTGGCTCTGGTGTGGAGTTGACGTCCAAGCTGGTCCCTAACGTGTTCTAACGGAGACAGATCTTGGAATCTTTCTGGCTACGGGAGTACTTTAACATCACGCTGTCAGTTCATTGAGCCGTGTGTTTATAAGCACCGTCTTGATTATAAACACAGTACTGTCGCATTAGAAATTACATATGAGAATGCAGGATGTCTGTCACGTACGGTCGCCGTCAGAGTTCCCTCAGTCACTTCCAGCATTGGCATGAAGAACCACGATTCATTGCTGAGCACAACGCGACTGCATTCACTGCGTCCAAAGATTCTTCATTGCCGGACGCGGATCTGAGTCCTCGCTGACCCGAGCGTTAAGTAGTAACGAACTCCCACCTCCGATTCGCAATAAGTCATATTTATTGGGTTATGCACAGTCACTCCACGATATTTAACAGAATTATATTTAAACACATAAAGACGACAACTTCTCACGAGAAAAGTATTTGGCAATTTAACAAAGACGTTCTTCAGAGCCAACATGATTGCCGTGGAAACATTTTGAAATTACAGGTATTATCACAAACATAGTCAAAGCTCCTTATTTGTGATGTACAAGTTCCGTGCAATATATATGCCGCTAATACAGAAACTGTGAATACGTAATACTAATTTGTATAGATAGGGGATAAGTTCCAAGATTATAAAACAATGTTCATAATACAGGGCGTTCGCCGGAAAACGCAACCCTCCCAGTCTGTTGCCGTCGGCAACTTGCTCGGACTGCATTCACTGCGTCCAAAGATTCTTCATTGCCGGACGCGGGTCTGAGTCCTCGCTGACCCGAGCGTTAAGTAGTAACGAACTCCCACCTCCGATTCGCAATAAGTCATATTTATTGGGTTATGCACAGTCACTCCACGATATTTAACAGAATTATATTTAAACACATAAAGACGACAACTTCTCACGAGAAAAGTATTTGGCAATTTAACAAAGACGTTCTTCAGAGCCAACATGATTGCCGTGGAAACATTTTGAAATTACAGGTATTATCACAAACATAGTCAAAGCTCCTTATTTGCGATGTACAAGTTCCGTGCAATATATATGCCGCTAATACAGAAACTGTGAATACGTAATACTAATTTGTATAGATAGGGGATAAGTTCCAAGATTATAAAACAATGTTCATAATACAGGGCGTTCGCCGGAAAACGCAACCCTCCCAGTCTGTTGCCGTCGGCAACTTGCTCGGACTGCATTCACTGCGTCCAAAGATTCTTCATTGCCGGACGCGGGTCTGAGTCCTCGCTGACCCGAGCGTTAAGTAGTAACGAACTCCCACCTCCGATTCACAATAAGTCATATTTATTGGGTTATGCACAGTCACTCCACGATATTTAACAGAATTATATTTAAACACATAAAGACGACAACTTCTCACGAGAAAAGTATTTGGCAATTTAACAAAGACGTTCTTCAGAGCCAACATGATTGCCGTGGAAACATTTTGAAATTACAGGTATTATCACAAACATAGTCAAAGCTCCTTATTTGCGATGTACAAGTTCCGTGCAATATATATGCCGCTAATACAGAAACTGTGAATACGTAATACTAATTTGTATAGATAGGGGATAAGTTCCAAGATTATAAAACAATGTTCATAATACAGGGCGTTCGCCGGAAAACGCAACCCTCCCAGTCTGTTGCCGTCGGCAACTTGCTCGGACTGCATTCACTGCGTCCAAAGATTATTCATTGCCGGACGCGGGTCTGAGTCCTCGTTGACCCGAGCGTTAAGTAGTAACGAACTCCCACCTCCGATTCGCAATAAGTCATATTTATTGGGTTATGCACAGTCACTCCACGATATTTAACAGAATTATATTTAAACACATAAAGACGACAACTTCTCACGAGAAAAGTATTTGGCAATTTAACAAAGACGTTCTTCAGAGCCAACATGATTGCCGTGGAAACATTTTGAAATTACAGGTATTATCACAAACATAGTCAAAGCTCCTTATTTGCGATGTACAAGTTCCGTGCAATATATATGCCGCTAATACAGAAACTGTGAATACGTAATACTAATTTGTATAGATAGGGGATACGTTCCAAGATTATAAAACAATGTTCATAATACAGGGCGTTCGCCGGAAAACGCAACCCTCCCAGTCTGTTGCCGTCGGCAACTTGCTCGGACAGCGGGGCCAGCAGTTTCCGCCACGCGGCACCGTGAATCACCGCACTGTTTAACACCTCCGCTGCCCCAACAGTGCAGTGCAGTGACCCTTACATTGTTAAGAACGGTTTCTTTGCATTGTAGCTAGTTTGTGACTTCAGTCTCTTATTAATCAGTGTTGTGAATAAACGTTTCTTTGCAGTTTGGCTGGTTTGGGGCTTCATACTCTTACTAATCTGTACCGTGTTTGAGTGTGAGTAAAATTATGGTACGTTACAGTTTGCAACAAAGAATATTTCTCTACGATACATATGTGAAGAAGAAGTCGTTTAAAAAGTGTCGCAGTAAATTTCGTCGCGAATATCCTGGCGCTTTACTGCCAGCTAAATCAACAATTCTGCGTCTGGTTAAAAAAGTAAGAGAAACGGGTTCATTTTTTAACAAAAAGAGACTGTCGGTCAACCGTATTCTCACAGAGGAGAAAATTGACGATATCGCTTTTCGACTAGAACAGTCACCCAAAAAATCATTAAGTCAGTTAGGGCAGCGTGTGTCTCGAAATATGTTCAGAAGATGTGAAATGTGCATTACACAAGAGTGTCAACACTTCCAGCATCTTTTATAAGGTAAGCTAATGAATTACGTCACATTTAAATGCTTAGCACATACAAGTTTATGAAATAGTCCGCGGCCGACGGTCGAAAAATGCCGGGAGCTGACCGCTCGCTCGCCGCGAGCAGTTTCTTCCTTGTAGCGCTAACAGTGGGTTGCGTTTCCCGGCGAACGCCCTGTACCTAGTGATAGGCGCATTTTGTACTTATTAAACCAGCTTTGTGATGACTGAAATCACCTATGCTAATTTTAACTGTTGAAAGGTTCTTTAAAAAGTGCTTTTAGCTTTATCACGAAATTACACCACCACTTGGTAGCACTATCTTGCGTCTTCGATCCATGTGGTTAGTGCAGCCCCAGTTTTCTCAGTTTTTTTTAAAAAATGTTTTAAACTGTTTATTGATGTACGTTATTTACTCGGTACTATTTATTTATTTTTTTGACAAAGGAGCTTTTCTTACGTTAAAATTAAGAGTATTTAAAAGCCCGATAAACGTTTTCTTGTATAACGGCTATTTATGTTTCAAATGTTTACTTGACGCTTAACAACCAAAAATTTATGAATTCTTCGAATAAAAAATTATTCTGTAAAGCAACAGACAACAAACAGAAAGAAAAAATTCACACCTAAAACACTGTCCCAATCAAGGTTCTAACCAAGGACATTCTTAATTCCATTAGCACTATTTAACCACGCAGCTATCATGACACCGTAGCTTAAATGCTTATCTTTACGTTGATAAAGAACACTTAAACATCACGTTTCTTCGTATGATGAAGTGTACACGGACGGTGAATAAATAAATAAACAATTTGTTTTGTTTCGTTGGCAAACAATTTATCATTTATCAATAATTTTTTATCTGTGATTAAGAAAAATGGCTCACAAAATCCAGGTATTTGTGTGTCGCGCTTACATTATAAGTACACTATTGCCTGCATTTTTCTCGTCAATATATCCTAAAACAACTAATTTAATTTATAGTTTTAGCCACTCTTATACATGATTTCTGTTAATCTCTAAATTCCAATTTAAATAGAAATGATTTTTAAATTAAAGTTGTTACATTTTTAAGCTCCGCAGAATAAGTCAGGGATTGTTTCTAATCTATAGTTAGTCCAACAAAAAAGGCGTCTTTTTTTCGGCATTTTTCCGCTTATAACGATATATCGTTATATCTTTGTAATGTTTTGTAAACGAGGTTCCACGGTGAGTATTTTGTAAATTAGACACCGAATAGTTTAAGTTGGTAGCATACAATTTTATTGTTAGCGATTGGTAACACTGCCTTCTTTGCAGACGGACCAAAGCAGCAAGAGAAGTGTAAGTCAGATGGCCGTAAGATATTATGTTGGCGTATAGCGTCCCTAAGAAGCGACTGCCAAGAAGCAGTAGTTTTTTTGTTATTGTGATTTGAAATAGTGTGAAATATACTGGTTTACCGAAAAGCTAACACTATAAAAGTTCGAGTAAAAACTGACTGCAAAATATATCTAGTAAGCAATATTGAGTGTCAATTTGTTAGATCATTTTCAAACTGTTTGCATCAGCATCAAAGTTTCGTTTTCCTATTAAACCTTATGTGTAACGTGAGCTACTGTCTAGGATACCATGGCCGAATGGTTTGACAAAATCCAAGACGGTCTTTCATTTGCGGTAATATGTTGAGGTGTTGCTTATGGTTCAGCAAATGCAGCCTATCTTGGATGAAAAGAAAATTAAAAAAAGCAAGGGCTTACGCTACACGCTGTAGTCTTCTACAAATTGTTGTCTTTGTATTCAACACGAATTCTCATTAATAACAAGAAATAACCAGCAACAAACAATAAAAATAGTTAAAAATTTGGATAGTAGGAAACGCTCGATTCGCTGCCGCAGCGTTTACAGGCTCGTGACGTCACTAAAGCGACCACCAATCCTAGAGTGTTTTCTGTAAAGTGACCTGAGGTAAAAAAAAAAAAAAAAAATTATTTCGCTTTTATTTATTAAAAATAATCCATCTATCTTTTCAAACTTAAAAAATGTCTTCCTTAAGCATTAATCTACACGAATGACTACAATTTGTAATATATTTTTAATACTTTCAAATAGCCTATTGCTGGACAACGAAGAGTTTTTGCTGATAGATGTTGAAGTCTTAGAATTCTTTAATTTGTTTTCATATTTATTGATTTTTCATACGGTTTATTCGTTGATGCTGATAGAAACGTCTCACCAAGACGTCTATTTTTTTATTTTAATTGCTAAAACGATTTCTTTTTTTCCAAGAGGGGTCTAACCTTATTTTTTATCCCACATAATCAGTCACAAGCGAAACAAATAATTGAAAAGACGTGTGTTATTTACTTAAGATTATTGAATTGCGAGTAATAACCAAATTGAGGTACTATGACATAAGAGCATCGCATGCGGTGGGTGTTACACGGCGGCTTTCGTCAAAGAACGAGACAGAATTTCACACGAATTGGGGCAGTAATTGGTCGAAGTGAATATTATTGCGGTTTAATATAGTGTATAAATGGAATTGAACTCCTAAAATCACAATAACGTTCGTTTCTGATCAGGGAGTAGACAAAATTGTCACACTTACTTTATCCGCGAATAGCGAAAAAGTGAGTAATGATTGTACAGCAGACCAATTTGAAGAGCCAACGGATCTGCTAGATGCTAGTCATGTCAAAAGCCTTCGAGAATTCAAATCAATATCCTGTAAAATTATGAAAAGTGAACTTTAATCAGTTGGCTTTTCATTTGATATAAGATTCTTACACACCAAAATTAAACTGGGCTGCATCACAATTACTTAAATTAATTTTTTTTTTATCTTTTAACGAAAAATTAACATATTGTTTTCCCTAATATCGGATCACAAAACTGCATAATATACAAGAATACACATTTATTAAACATGAGTAAATTATTTTAAAGCTGACGAATCAAATGTTTTGGAAAATATGTTTATTCCAACATATTATGGTTGGGTTTTCACAGGCCTTGTTTAAAGATTCTTCCATATAACAACGAACGTTTTCTTCATTTCAATAATACTCTTATCACTGGAATTAATTTTCAGCGATTGGAAAATTAAATAGTTTTTTATCTTTTTGAAGTCACTTCTGATAAACTTCTCGGGAAATTGCTAAATTCTTATTTTAAAAAGCAAGTTAAATATATTTCCGCAATCCTTCTGCATCAGTTTTCGCTACTATAGTTTATTCAGAATGGAGCGCTGAGCTACACTAGTGGCTCGGCCGTTAACATATAAATCAAAAAGTATTTTTACCTCTGTGAAATATTTTTGTGTCTGTCTTTTTTCTCTTTTTTATACCAGTTAATTTAAATTCGCATCTGCTTTGTTAATATCGAAGCACATCAAATTGGTTTGTATTATTTGCCGTTACGTATGCATAATGCGGTTAGGTTCAACAATTATCCATTTCAATAAATTATTCATAAATCTTTATCGAATTTTAATATTTATGAAGGGTTATAAAATAACAAAAAGCAACTGAATTTTTCGGAAAGAAAGAATCTGGTAGGAACAAGCAACATCAGAAATAAAACACTTTTATTCAGGAGGGGTGAACAATTTGACATACTGTACTTAACCTTTGCGTTTGCCTCGTGTTACTGTTTGTTTTATCATTTATTTAAAATCCATTTTGTTAATCCCTTTTTTCCCACTCTGTACATCTCGCAATGGTCTTGTTGGTTGGTATCCGTTTCCTGATGTCGCTGCATTTGTAGAGGTATTTTAGTCTCAATTCGGTTCATACTAAGGAATCTCATTTTTTCATGTTTATTTACTGCTGTACTTGGACTCAAAGATGAGATGTTTCAAAATTTGTTGATTACTGTTTTTTCCCTGGAATGGTGTGTTCTTAGCAACCTCATTTCCTACCTGCGCCTTTACTGTATGTTGTTTACAAGCGAAACTATTTACTGGTTTGACCCTTATTTTGTGAGATTTGTGCTTTTGCTACGTGTTTTGTTGATCCAAAACATATTTTCTATTATGCTTCACAAATACTGTAAAATTATGTTTCAGGGAGATTACTTAGAAGTAAACAGGGTTGAAAACGTGATGGTTTTTCAGTCTCAACGTGTGGTTCAAACCTCCGTTCAGCTATCCGGAATTCAGTTTTCCAGGTTTCTGAAAATTGCTCTTCGTGATCATTTTCTTCAAATATCTCCAGTCTCTTAAATAACACGATGCCGACAAGGAGTAAAACTATTAAAAAAAATCTCCTAATCTGAAAATTAATCAGCCATTAATTATTGTTGTGTGAAAGGAGACTTTCCCCGCGTACTGATGCAACGAAATCCTCTCGAGTCTCCAGGCGGTGTATAAACCCGACGTTTCAACAGCTAGCTCTGCTGTCTTCTTCAGATTTCAGGTGTCTGCTGTGCTAAGTGTCGCAAGCTGACTGTCCCTACCTAGACTGATAAAGACAGCAGAACTAGCTGTCGAAACGTTTATACAACACCATCTGGCTCGACGCCAGAGGGGATTCATTTCATTAACTATTAAGCCATTAACTGTTGTGGGAGCTTCCATACATAGTCCTGTTAAACGGAACACTGGCTGATCGGTTCTCGATTTGTTCCCGCCCGGTGTCAAAGAATGGATAGGAATTTGGCCTTGGTCTTCTGAAGGAAACATTCTTGCAATAGACGAGAGATTTCGGAAATCCATGTAAAACCGAAATCTACATGGCCAGACTGGGATTCGAATCCACATCCTCTATAATATCCTCGCTCCATACGGACAGGGTTGGAGTTTAACCAGAGACTTTTGTACACAACCTAGTTAGTAGGAATCATACACCACTGCATGTCTACCATACGTACTTGCCAAATTTCGATTATGAAAATATCTTCCAGGACTCTAACCAACTAACCTTACGTCATTCACCGGGAACTATCTTGGTGCCACAATAGCCTGAACCAACGAGGCTGGTAGTAATGAGAGGCACAACCACAAAATCAAATTATTATCAGTTTTTGAAACATAATTTTATTCCATTGATGGAAAATACAGTTCATAACTGAAAACTAGGACACGATGTGTATGGAAACAAAGATAGAAGTGGGCTATATTGGAAATCTAATCAATGTTTGCAAGAGATGCACACACGAACAGTGAGAGGATGGTACAAAGCGAAGCAGAAGACAACGACAGCACGAAAGGGATAGAAAAACTAATCCAGTAAACGACTTAAAACAAGAGTTGAGTAGCTTCTACTTGGGTGCTTTGCTTTCTCTTTGCCAGAGCTTTAAAAGATCTTCATTTAATAATCGTCGGGCACAGTCGCGGAGGCCGAAGTAAGCCGGAAGCCGGCGGTGACCTTGTCGTTGCGGTGTCAGCGGAGGTCAAAAGGAGGATTACAGGTCCTCTGCACTTGATGGTCTTCCGCCCAAAGCGCTCGCAGCTTCAGATTTCACTGTGGAAAGGATTTAGCCTCACTGCGTTCTTTCCGAACTGAGGGGATTTTCCGCTTTTTGTAATGGCGGCTGAAAAACGTTTGCTTTACCTGGCTAAGGCCGGTAAAAACTGTCACTCACATCCGCGCACTGGAACTAGAGAAGTAAAAAGTTTGGACATGTGCTTTTATCTTGGTCTGCACGTCGTCAGACACACACCTATACACCAAACCAGCAGTGCCGCTACGTTTAGCTCCCACGTCGTTAGTTAAATATTCTTTACATAAGGTGAGCGCATCCATTATTGAGATGCCAAACCGAGAGTGGCGGTGTAACGGCTAGCGTTCTCGCCTCGCATTCGGGAGGACGGCGGTTCGAATCCCCGTCCGGGCATCCAGATTTGGGTTTTCCATGGTTTCCCAAATCACTCCAGGCAAATGCCGGGATGCTTCCTTCAAAAGGCCATTGCCGAATTCTTTCCCATTCCTTGCCCCCATCCTTTCCCGTCTCTAAAGAACTCGTTGTTGAGAGACGTAAAGCAATTAAAAAAAAAAGTGATGGCAAGGATTAATTTATCCAACTTTTGACCATACTATTTAATAAATATGCATTCTTAAGTCATTTTCTGTATCCTCAATAATTTTATAGTTTCAGGTAAATTATATATAAAATTTCTTTTTTCTGAAATAAATTTAAGCCTCTGCTCTTGCCCCTATAGTCGACACTTTGAAGTAGATGTGCTCCTAAATTTGATACATTTTTTACTTATAGTCGACTCCTACTTTGGGCCAGAATCAAAAAGGGACATGAACTGAGAAAGGGAGATCGAAAGGAAACTTAACAGAAACGACCTGGTCCAAGTTGAAGCATTCCAGCCTCAAGTGAGGTCTCATGAGTGCCATTCCAGTTCCCAGTTTCAGTAAGTACTGAGTCTCTGGGGAATATTGCAGACTTAGAGAAACATCTTTACACCAAAAAACACCCACATAAAAACAATAGAAGAAAACCTTCTCAGAATTTACTTTGCAATATCTGTCGGCTTTACATGGAGTACCTTCGAAATTATGAATTTAACTATTTGCTTACTACATAACATACGTAAGTACAGTCTCCTAAATTTGACATCGTATGTAGCGTAGACCAACAAGAAATGACAAACTTTTCTCGGGTATTCTGCCGGATAAGGTCTTCTGTCCACAACGTTTCGGCAGCAACCTCCGCTGCATTCTTCAGGTGAAATGTCATGGCGAAGCTACCACTGCCAGGACACAGCACCAACTGATACGCCGAGAAAACTTAATTCTCACATCGACAAGAACTGTTAGTTTTAGGATTCAAGCGCCGCACCGTACCGTATAAAAAACCTAATGCTGTAAAAGGCAGGAAGGTTCGTTCGCTTTTTAATTAAAGCTCAATCAGGGCCGGTTTAAGGAATTTTGGGGCCCCTGCGAAGATTGATTTCGGGGCACCCTACTTCTTTTCTAAATGTACTTTTGGCTACACTTTTGATAATTTTCGTGACTTTATTTACACATACATACATACACACGCACACACAAATATATATATATATATATATATAATCTGTGTCTATAGCACAAACAACGATTAAAGAGACGGACTGAGGTTTCTCTAAATCTGTGTACTAACGGGCCAGCAGTTTATTGAGTATTAGCTGAAACGGGACGAGTGTTTGGAGTTTACTCAATACATCTCATATGGATCTCTCAACTACTGTCACTTTCGTTTATGGCTAAGCCCTGCTACCCATCGTGTCAAATGAAATTGTTTTATTTATTTATTATTTACTTAATTAAAATGCAATGGAGCGCATGCTCCGATGGCAGTTTCCCTACACACCCATCTTCCCCCTTCCCTGCACCCACCTACATTTTGCCCTTGGCAAATTTTAACCTTAAATTCTTTCAACTTTTTTGGTACATTATTCATCAATTCACTTGGTAACTTATTCCAATCCCTAACACCCTTACCCAAAAAATAGATTCTCCCTACACATTTGTGCTTGAAATCGAGTGCCAGCTTGTGGTCATGGTCATCTTTTCCCTTCCATGCATTACTTTTAATTCTTACACCAATATCTTTCCATGCCTCATCACAAATATAGGACTTTTACAATCCCATGACCTTCTTCACCCTCATCCTATCTTGAAATGAATCCCATTTCAGCTTTTTTATCACATCTTTTGTCATATCTGTAAGTGCAATTTGCGGAAATTTTTTATTAAATTTTATAGTAATTATATTTATAATACACTTTTTGTATACTAAATTTCTTTTCTTTGCTAGTACATATAGGTTTTTGGGGTTGGAGTTATGTGAGCAGGCATACAAATTTTAATTCAAAACTTTTTATATGAAACGTCAAATGATGAATGAGTTTATTCGAACGAAATTAAATAAATTGCTGAAACAGTTTCAGAGCAATACACGCCATTAAATATATAGGCCTATTTCAATTACATCAGATACGAATTTCTCAAACTGAATCTGATGAAGGAGTTCTCGTTGGACCCCTCGCCTCGGAAACGTATATTGTGAACACAGCTAGTTAACGTTTAAAATTTTGTAGATTATTCATTTTAGCAGGAAAATTGTTCGTTAAGTAACGACAAATTTTAAGGGGATCGTGGCGGGGCCCCCTCAAGCTTTGGGCCCCCCGCAACTGCGGGTCTTTCGGTAGCCTTAACCCGGCCCTGAGCGGATCGTGGCGGGGCCCCCTCAAGCTTTGGGCCCCCCGCAACTGCGGGTCTTTCGGTAGCCTTAACCCGGCCCTGAGC
This sequence comes from Vandiemenella viatica, assembly GCA_031002005.1. Classification (NCBI taxonomy): domain Eukaryota; kingdom Metazoa; phylum Arthropoda; class Insecta; order Orthoptera; family Morabidae; genus Vandiemenella; species Vandiemenella viatica. The sequence continues at coordinate 152,230,968 of JARYHS010008075.1, forward strand.
TCAATTTTTATATATTAACATAAATTCGACACCCCTGTAAATTTAAGGAAATCGCAAGAATTAAGGTAGCTGTATTCAACAGAGAGATTATCGAAGGTAAAAATATTCTTCTAGGATAAACAACATACAGCCAATTATTTTTGTGTTTCGTTACGTCTGCGACTTGTAACCACATCTTCACGAAATTATGAAGTGAGGGAGAAAAGAATTTACAGTAGAAATTCGCATTGGCTTTTCGTGACTTGAGGTATTTAGATGAAATTTCCACTGTTTCGAAGTTCCGATTTTTCTTAAAATATGCTCCGGTAATTTCTTATGTTAAAATTAGTCCGCCTCTAAATATGGGAAAATGTCTCCTCAAAAGTGTAACTTTTTGTGTTTTACATTAAAAGTGTATTTTTGTTTATAAAGTGTGTGTGTGTGTTTTTTGGTTCAGGTTGTACCTTGTAAGGATCATTTTTATATTGTTTTATTTGTATTTATACGTATTGGGAACATTCTGTTAGCTCATAGTTTACATGTGCCGTAGTGTGACGCAACACGATGCAACCGAAGCCCTCTACTGGTATTTTTACACACAGAGAGATTCGTCGCGTGAAGAGAACATGGTATCAGACAGATGCAACAATGTTGGGGTTGGATACGTCATAGTCCATCAGAAAATGTTGAAAATACAACGTTACAGAATTTTTCTTAAAACCAAATTAGTAGTCTAGAAATCATTCTCATTTGTTTGCAATCTCCAAACGCTAGCACTTTGCAGCCTACTACCAGATTCGGCTTAGCTAAATTTTGGTGGAATGAGACTGGATAAATTTCAGCTAATAGTGACTAGCTTTGCGAAAACAACCCTTTAGACTCTGACATTCATCTAGTCTGTTGTTGTTCGCATATACGGTGTATTTATAATAACGTAGGATTTACCATAATCTCCGCTTTCAATTACGTAGTTTAATTAGCCATTCCTTAATCTGTTACTAACTTAATCCGTCTCACGTAGATCACAATTATAGAGAATATTGAAGAATGGAGATAACGCGAAGAAAGAATGTAAAAAAAGAAGAAGAATATACATATCTGGCAAACAATTAGGCCAAGACAACTATTAACCATAAAATAATTACTCTGCCACCTTACAACCTATCATCGAGCGTGGTGGGTGAGCTGTAACGCGCTGGCCTCGCTATTGGGAGGAAGCGGGTTCGAACCCCTGTGCGGCGATCCACATCTGAGTTTTCCATAATTTCCCCAAATCACTCCAGGTGAATGCCTGGATGGTTCCTTAAAAAGATTGTGCTCCCCATTCCTTTCCACCACTTCTTTCCCACCTTTAATCCTTTAATGAAGTCGGAGTCGACGAAACGTAAAACAAAAAAAATTGCAACCATTTTGTAATTGATAGATATTAGGATTTTATTCACCTATACCCTTTCATTAGGCAATATACTCTATTCCGAAGCTGAATTTTCAGTTAAAACAGATATTAAGTAACAAAGAGAACGTTTAGGAAAAGTGTAGTAGTTAAAGCTCTTATAAGGTCAAGTTGGTTTTTCACACAACAATGACTATTAGCCAACAGGAATAACTCTAGTATTACCCCATGATTCACGTCGACAGGACATTCGCATATGAGTCGTAGAAAACTATGTGTAAAAGAGAAGCTATCGAGCTATCATACATTATAAAGACCATTGAAACCGTGCAGATGCTCGCCGCAGACTGCCTGTGTCCGACTGACGTCGCAGAGTAAACGACGCACCGTCCCGCCCACTGTCCGCAGCAGGTAGTAGGGACGGACAGGGCGACGGCTCGACACGTGTGCAGACAGCTGCGTACACAGTAATGCAGGACAGCTCTCAGGCACAGCTTCCGACTAATTTCAGTCTTAACCGAGCGTGGTGGGTCAGCGGTAACGCTCTGACCTCGCATTCGAGAGAACGTGGCTTCAAATCCGCGTCCGGGTATCCAGATTTTGGTTTCCATGGTTTCCCCAAATCACTCCAGGCAAATGCCGGGATGCTTCCTTTAAAAAGGACATGGCCGAATTTCTCCCTTGTCCCCAATCCTTTTCCGCCTCTAATAACCTCGACGTCGACGTCACATAATGCCATAAGCAAAAGAAAAACAAGAATATTTCAGTCTTATGAAAAAAAGAACATCATTGTCGGAGAGAGAGAAACAGTAATTAATTATAAATTTGTTTAATTTTCAATAAATGAGTACTGTTTTGAGTGTTGAAAATGATTGAAACGATTGAAAACAGTAAAATATCATTGAAACAGTGTAATTAAGAATGTAGTATAAGTCATAGTCTTTTAGGTGTGATTTTTGACTGTTTGAAATGGTTCTGTTTTGTCAGTTTGAAGTTTAAACACTGGCAAATATTCCCTATTTTTATTTTAAAATCTTTATTCATGATTATAAGTAATTTTGTATATGTTCTAATTCCTTTTGCACGGCTTGTTCCATCCATTGTAAGCGCGCGGGTAAAAACTGTCGGCTTGTTTAATGTAGTACAGAAAATTCTGAACTGTTTATCTAAGCTCCTGAGATTGCGAGATGACGAGTTCGCTTGTAACGGTGCTTGCAGGACGCGGTGTCTGTGCTATTCGTAATGTGCTTTAGGATCTTTGGAGGATGCTGATCCTCCGTTTGTGTAAATGTTCGTCAGTATTTCGTCGGAATAAAAACGTTAAACGAAACTTGTATCGATGGTGTTATTATTCCAGCGACTACCTTGTTACTGAGAAGTTATGGTAGTTAGGCATCTACTCTGGTGAAAGTTACACATCACCTGGCACCGTCGCTAAAATCTCATAAATATACTAACGTACTAAATAAATTAACAGCAATCTTCTACAACAACTAAACACCAAGTTGATTTATACGTTTTACACGAGAGGAGTGATTAATCAGTTGCAACGTTGAACTGACGAGGTGTTTCATAACGGGGCCCGAATAGGGAAACATAATCGTGCAACCTCGTGAAAACAGCATATGATTCTGTAGTTCATTGTAGATTACTGTACTACAGCATTTTGGAAGAACCTTTAGTTTTCTTATAGATTCTGAAAGCGGATGTGGTGTAACTTTAATCTGGAATGCTGAAGCAATATATTCGTGCTGTGGTAAATATTTCTCGGAAGAATTATATGTCATAAAGGACATTCGCGTCGATAGAAGTCGTTAGAAGGGATGCTGTTGCTCACAGCACAGTAGATTATGGTGGAGAACCAGCACTGAGAATTATATCCACGGGGGAGGAATAGTGACAGCAATCACTTCAAAAAATATCGACAGGGTTCATCAGTCAATGCCAAGAGCAAGAATGTAAAACATCTGGCTGATTGGGAAGATACGAACAAAACTATATCTAGTCTTTTTACAGTATGTCAAAAGACAGAGAGGATTAAGGTGTCCCCGAAAGACAGTTCACTGTTTGAAAACAATCCAGTAGATCTTTCAGAACCATTTATTTGTGTGAATAAAAATCAAACGAAACCCATTCTTCTCCTCTATAAAAAACAAAACTGCTTCTTCTGCATGGTAGGTGATGGCGTATGATTTTTAACGTCCTGAGGGTGCACATACCTGTTGAAACAATTGCGAACAGCTTTTGCGGAAAAGAAGGAAAGTCAGTTATCAATAAAAGTTCATCATGTTAATACTTCCAGTCACAAATCTGTGATTATTATGGCTGCGATTCATATGAATGTGAGTTTTAGTTGTCCAATTACGCCCTATGCACCAGAACTTGGTCCCTCAGACTTTCACGTACTTTAAATCCTTAAAAACTTTCCGTCTGTCACTCATTTCAAGTGTGATGATGGCATCATATACGCAGTCACCACAAATTTGGAAATAGTTTTATGCCCCTTGGCTCAGTTGGTTGTGGCACCGTGATGTTGTCCGGCGCTGATACGCGGTTAGCCAGTTCGAGTCCAGGTGGCGGAAGAAATTTTCACCATTGGGACATAGCGGACTGGGTATCTTTCCAAAGAACAGGCTTGAATGGGACGGCACCATGTTTCACCGTTGTCCTTTCTTCGTCCATCATCAACAACATAAACAGCATACGGACAATTATAGAAGATGAAGGTATAAAATAATCATAACGTCGTGTAGGTTTGTGGGGTTCACAGGGGACTACATTTAAAAGATGCACCTTTGCAAATGGACCAAAATTTTTCTGTCTACTCTTGTGTATCGGTGTCTCGTGGTGAACTGGTAATTCCTGCTCTGTATTTTCGTATGTATTATCGGATACTGTGACCGAATTATTTGAAAGAATTTAAATGTTTTTATCTGATAAACGTATTTGAACAGGAGAGCGGTCCTATCTCGGGCCGGAGTATAACATTGATTATCGCTGGAAGTGCAGTCAGAGATGATTTTCGTAGTGAAGGTGAAACCAGAAACTGTTATAATTATTGAAGATCGATAAATGCACTAGGTGATGTGAAAATAAAAAGCATTATTAAATCTTAAGCTATTTAATACAGGGCGTTCGCCGGAAAACGCTACCCTCCCAGTCTGTTGCCGTCAGCAACTTGCTCGGTCAGTGGAGCCAGCAGTTTCCGCCACACGGCACCATGAATCACCGCACTGTTTAACACCTCCGCTGCCCCAACAGTGCAGTGCAGTGACCCTTACATTGTTAAGAACGGTTTCTTTGAATTGTAGATAGTTTGTGACTTCAGTCTCTTATTAATCAGTGCTGTGAATAAACGTTTCTTTGCGGTTTGGCTGGTTTGGGGCTTCATACTCTTATTAATCTGTACCGTGTTTGAGTGTGAGTAAAATTATGGTACGTTACAGTTTGCAACAAAGAATATTTCTATACGATACATATGTGAAGAAGAAGTCGTTTAAAAAGTGTCGCAGTAAATTTCGTCGCGAATTTCCTGGTGGTTTACTGCCAGCTAAATCAACAATTCTGCGTCTGGTTAAAAAAGTAAGAGAAACGGGTTCATTTTTTAACAAAAAGAGACTGTCGGTCAACCGTATTCTCACAGAGGAGAAAATTGACGATATCGATTTTCGACTAGAACAGTCACCCAAAAAATCATTAAGTCAGTTAGGGCAGCGTTTGTCTCGAAATATGTTCAGAAGATGTGAAATGTGCATTACACAAGAGGGTCAACACTTCCAGCATCTTTTATAAGGTAAGCTAATGAATTACGTCACATTTAAATGCTTAGCACACAAGTTTATGAAGTTTATGAAGCGTAATTATTATGAAATAGTCCGCGGCCGACGGTCGAACAATGCCGGAAACTGAGCGCTCGCTCGCCGGGAGCAGTTTCTTCCTTGTAGCGCTAACAGTGGGTTGCGTTTCCCGGCGAACGCCCTGTATAATAGTGAGTTTCGTATAACGACAATCAGTTTATTCCGGATCAATTGATGTGCAGCAAAACAATTAAACATTGCTATTCATATACCAAAACTCATAATACACAAGGGCTGAAATTAAGACTGGAATCCTGTAGCCCATATTTTTTTCAAACCTATCTTAGCAATTTGAAAAATATTCAATATGTACACCAGAGTCCCATTCTTAATTAACAGTTATGATGAGTTCATTGACCATAAGTCGAATGACGTTTAAGTTGTTTTACCTCGTTTTGGAATAACACAAGATACCAGTAGTGAGATCCGGCGAATTAAAAAGAAATTAGGTCAGCTCGTATGACAAAATTATTTCCTGCCCTTCATTTCAAAAATTTAAGTATTACAAAAATAAGTATGTTACAAGAATTCAAAAAACGTTATAGGATTAGTGTAGTCATTTTGCTTGCCTCAGAATATTTTCAATGTTATTGTCTGATAGTAGACACGCCAAAATAAGACTGTAGACGTCAAAATAATTGTGAATAAGTTCAACGAGCTTAGTAGATCTTCAACATATTTCATCCTCTTGATCATGATATTCAACAACCATTTCTAGCGTTTAGTGTTTATGAGCAACCAAACTGCTATTAAGAAAAAAATATCTGTCGATTCTTCCATAAAAATTATGAATGTGAAGATTAGCTTTTGTTCACTGTACAAAGTAGACTGTCTTTTGTTTAATTGCTCTTCTGCCTAGGAGTCAAAAACATTTATTTATGGAATCAAAAGAAAAATTTGCATAGACTCAAAAAATTATATGATATTACTAAAGCAATAACAAGATGTTGGTACTGCTGAAACATTGAATAATAAGTTAAGGCGATCAAGAATTATAGATCTAATAATAATTGGAAAAATTAAGCTATAATCTCATTACAAATGGGAAGACTAACAATTGACATCAGTAAGGACACAGAATACTTTGCATTACAGCTATCACACGAATTTCAGCCTCAGGCTCATAGAAAAGAATTTTCCCCCTGTTTTGCACACACCTACATTTGCTCTCTACAAATTTCAGCTTTAAATTCTTTCATTTTTTTTAAAAAAAAATAGTTATCACTTTTCTTGGTAACTTATTCCAATCTCTGACACCCTTACCTAAAAAAGAGAATCTTACTACACCCTTGTGTCTGAAATCCAGTGCCAGTTTGTGGTCATGGTCATCTTTTCGCTTCCATGCATTAGTTTTCATTCTTACACCAATATCTTTCCATGCCTCATCACTAATATACGACCGAGCGTGGTGGTGTAACGGTTAGCGTTCTGGCCTCGTATCCGGGAGGACGGCGGTTCGAATCCCCGTCCGGGCATCCAGATTTGGGTTGTCCATGGTTTCCCAAATCACTTCAGGCAAATGCCGGGATGCTTCATTCAAATGGCCATGGCCGAATTCCTTCCCATTCCTTGCCCCCCCCCCCCGGTCCTTTCCCATCTCTAAAGACCTCGCTGTTAAGAGACGTTAAGCAGTTTTTTTTTAAAAAAAAAAAAAAAAAACAACAAAACCAACAGTATACGCCTTGTACAGTCCCATGCCCCTCTTCACTCTCCTTCTGTCTTGCAATAAATCCCATTCCAGCTCTTTTATCATATTTGTTCCTGCAGCAATTTCCAGAAACAAATCTAGCAGCCCTTTTTTTGCACCCTCTCTGACTCCAGTATTTGATACTCATAATGTACAACACTACCTTATTCAAGAAATGGTCTGATCTAAGTTTTGTATCCCATATCCTTTACTTCTCTCGTACACCCCTTCACCAATCTCTCTAACAAGTGCAGAATTTTTAAACCTTTTCCTACTGCCTGTCCAATGTATCCTGATCAGTTAAGCTTGTTATCAAATGTAATGGCAAGATGTTTTGGAGTTATTAAAATTTATTTTCAATTCCGCTTATTGTGATAATTGCTGTTAACTTTTGTCTATTGCGAGCACGAAATAGCTTCTGTTCTCTGTTAAACAGTGTTCAGTATTTCCTTTTTAAGCAACGGGTAAATTGCTCAGGAAAACATTTTTAAATTTAACTATGCAAAGCCACCCTCGGAATTACACAGAACAATTCAGAAATTTTCCCACAAACACATTTCAACTCAGGAAAATCTTCAGCAGTAAAGTAGAATACCAGTACTACGCTGTCATACATTGGTTATGAAATTCTTTCGAGTTTCGAACTTTCACAATTAGCAGTAAATCAATGTGAAACTATCGCACCTCCTCTCTCTCATATGAAAAATGATTGTTTTTTGTTGGGTTGTTGAAATTAAATAATCAATGAAGTATATACACAAAATGACAGTGCTTATTTATCCGAACGTATTTAAAATTTGCATTTCACCTTTATATACAATAATGGATTTTTGACCGTGATTTAATCCGCATGGACCTGGTACATTGATGACACACTGAAACCACGTATTTGTTTTGCTAGCAATGTAAGTATATGTTAGGTTTATTTAAATATTGACCGTTGCTCGCAGCTTTGTTTACATTGAGTGTTAAAGTACGGATCTCTTGTAAACCGATTGCATAGCAGTTCACACTTCGCCAAGGGGAAAAAAAGAAAAACTGAAGTGCTGAAACATTGACAAACCGTTCGATCGCCAGTAGTTTTTTCATGAATCGAATTCAATGAAAAAAGGATATTAATTTGTAATAAGAAAAAAAATCTCAGCTTTCTGACTTAACATCAGTATGAACTACATCCTATTTTACCTTCGAAGCTTGGGCTGCATTTCATTTGAAACCCCAACATAATCCGAGCTGTAATATCTCGGTTAATCCCTTCATCCAACGACAGTTCGAGGTAAACGAATCGTAACTTACTTCTCGGAGTCGAAGGATTGATGGAATAGTTTATAAGGAGAACCAAGTATTTCGGTTATATGTTTCCTATGTATGGATAATCCTTGTTCGCTTTGCTTTTCGTATATATTGTTTGGTTGTCTTCATGATTAAGATGTGATCGAGGGATGGGCATTTTAAAAAATATATCGACAAATATCGAAACGATATTTACAAACAGTATCGTATTACATCGGGGAAAAAATATCGATATTTTTGGCTAAAGGGAGTAATTATTTAAAAAAAAAAAAAAAAAAATCATAAAATATCTCAAAATATTTAAGAAAATTCTGAAAATTAAAGACACAGGTGGAAATTATACAAAATTTTATTAATTTATTATTTTTCAATCAATCAAACCAGTATTCGTCTGATATGGACATCAAAAGGTCTCTGTTTTATGTGCTCCCCCGTCAATCTACTCCTGTTGTTCGGTACAGCTAAGTTGACTGCAGGAGCCACTCTTTCGGACGATACAGAAGAAGCTTGAGATATAAGATATTTCAGCGCGATTACCGAAAGCACTGGCTTGGAGCCCTGGCAATTCACCCAAAACTTTACTGGGTTTGATTTTCTGTCTATTAATGGTTGGTCCAGTTACTGCTTAAACTCATTAGGAACTGAGCCAGAGCTCGGAACCTCTTGCATAACAGTAGTGCTAAGGGATAATAGTTTTCCATGTGTGGACCAAATTGATGTTTTATCTGCGATATCTTGTATTGCTGCTGTATACCCTACTTCGGGAGAACGTTGCCCTCGTCGTCTTAAGATCCAAGAGAATATCATTACTTATTGTAGATATCGCATTTGACACTCCGATTGGAGAAGTGTATAAGTTTGAAACGGGGGTCCAAAATGGTAGCTGCTGCAAGGAATGTATTTTTTTCTAAAGGACTTAATTTCTTTGGATGCCTGGACGTGTATTCAACCCGCCATCCTCCCGAATTCGAGGCCAGAACGCTAACCGTTACACCACCACGTTCGGTGAAACGGAAAACCACCCCAGTTCATCTTCCTAGGATTTTCCTTGGAGGGATATACATCTCCCATGATAATAGCCTACCACCGGACACGGGAGAGGCGTTCGAAGAGGATATTACTATCAGTAAAAACTATTGGTGTCACAGTGATTGAAAAACTAAAATCCGCTCTCACTACATCAATAGAAGACAGCAATCACAAGAAAGTATTCTTTAGTGGGGCTGTAATTCACGAGAAAGCTATATGTTTCAAGCATAGGATACAGGATTTAAAGCAATGCAGAATTGGTTTATTAAGATCAAAGTGCGACAATCACTCTATTACATCAAAATTTTTCCGTATATTTGGAACGTATTCCCTATTATTCTATATAAACTTCCATTCCGTATTCAAGGTTTCAGTATTCAAGATTTCCGTATTCAAGATTTTCGTATTTGCGGCGTATTTACGGAACGTATTCCTTACGATTAAGGAGTTTTGACTGTAGACTATATTGTAGGCATTTAAATGAATTAACGGTCATTCATAATAACCTGTGGTTCACCAGGCAATTAATTGTTATTTGTAAATGAAAAAAAAGTTGAAAAGAGAATATTTCAACTACAAATATAAAATAACCGCTTACATGCTAACATAAAAATGACGTTAACGGAAAGTTGTTAAAATTTAACAGCTTTTTTTTTAACCTCTCAACCGCTGATGAAGCTGTTATATTTGGACGAATTCACTTTTTAAGACATTTTCAGAATATTGAATATGTACGTATATTTATTCTATATACTGTGGTATGACAGAGCCACCCACAACGAATAATTAAATAATTAATTTATATTCAGATTTTTTTCTTTGTAATATTCAGATTTCGTTATGATATTCAATTATGTAGATCGAAAATATGGTAGATAATAGAGATATCGCATAGGCAATAATTGTATATTCAACCCAGGCAGCCAAAGTCATTATTACTGTAATTTAATTTCTGTAAAAACTTAGTGCTCAGTAACATTTGGTTTGGGAAGCTGAAAGCTGCCATTTTAACGGTCTGGGGACAGACAAAGTCGTTGAGACTTCGCGACAGTACGACGCCTACCCCTGAACAATGCAGGCACGCGCTGGAAAACCCGTTAGGGACAGGGAACTTGCTCTCTCCCTCGGACGCTGGCTCGAGGCTACGAAAAGTGCGCGAACGGAGATAGCGTATGGGGGGGGGGGGGGCGCGATAAAAACACGTGACGACGGACTTGTTTCAATGCACCAATCGTGAATGTCATAAGGGTCCACAGGACTAATTCTAGGGAGTTTGTTACATGTAGAGAGACGACTTTCCGAGGAAGAAGGAAGAGGCCATCTTAAGCGACACTTGCAGTCCGCCCCAGCAACCGAGCAGACGTGTTGTAGCCAACACGCTCACATCCGGCCATGAGTGACTGGGTCCGGTCACATTGACTTGTACATTCTTGCTCAGGAGAGCGGGAAATTATATGGCAAGCCTGCCATAGCCTGAGGGTTATTGTGGAACGTGGTCGAAACCACCATCCTGGTTTTGCAGCTGTTGTGGCATTATCTGCGTCACATTTCTTCACGTCGACGCATGGTAAAGTAACGAAGCATACGGTCACACTCCGGTGGGTTTTTGATGAGACTTGCGAATCCGTAAGCGGCCCTGAGACAGACTCTACTACCGTCCTAAATCACTGAGCTAGCTGATTTCATGATTAATTTCAATTTTAGCACCTTGCAGGTTTGTGTTAAATGCAAGACAGTGCTTCTCATTTTAAACTGGCGCCCTGGGTTTTCCCTTTCATTGTGAACGTTAACATCAATCTCATGGCCTGTGTTGCCGTTTTGATAATATGTTCATTTGTTCTTTGTTTAAATATTTAATTCAGTTTTATGTTTTCTTTTACCTATGAATGTAACTGTCTGGTATAGCTTGTTGCCTTTGAAATATGATTAACGTAAAGTTAAATATTACCTGGCATTGTATCATCCTTAAGACCCAATAAATCAAATTTTATTTCTGGTGTAAAGTACATGGTTCTAGTTCACTTTGTAGCAACCATTAGATTAAAACCATTTTTAATATTTAGACTTCATGTTAAAATATAAAGGTGAGAATGTAAGGTTGGTCCAGGTGGAGATCTTCGGTATTCACCACTCCACTCCACCCTCCTCCAGCAAGAGCTCAAATACAATACATTTAACGATTAAATTGGATACTGAATTGCGTTCGTAGAAAAAATATCGAATTGGTGCTTAAAATCGATATACCAAATTCAATATCGATATATCGAAAATAAAAATATCGGCGATAAATATCGATTATATTCAGAAAAAATATAGATATATCGATACATCGATATATTTTGCCCATCCCTAATGTGATCGTTTGATGGTAGAATGGAACCATGTTGATATTCATGTTATTCATTTTCCGCAACTGATACAAGAGCATTGAAAAGGATTCATCCAGTTGTCTATGAGTAAATACAGCATTTGGCGGTATACTCCAGCACTTTGAAGCGTTTGGCCCTGTGACTTATTGATAGTCATTATTTGCTTTCCCTTGAAGTTGACTGTGTTGCGCTGCAGTGACATGATCGGCGTTTAGGCTGCCCCTGGGCAAATTTTAACTTAAATTTTAAACAAATAACGTGTGTTAACGATAATTGAGTACATTATGTCAAAGGTTGATTTATATATAAAAAAAAAAAAAACCTGTCTAGTGATACTTTGCTTACAGCAGCATGGTTATTATTAGTTAGTAAAATGCACAACAGAAGTATTGTATCCTCTCTTACAGACGTAGGAGGGTCTCGACTGTTATAGCGTATTACTAAGTACTTCATGACAATTTTTTATCAGTTTTCTTTCTTGATATATCGCTTTATAGTTCAGTTGTAAATAGTTAACCATTGCAACACTGTCCAAAGTGACTGCTGAAATGTGTCGTGAACCGTCAGTGTTGCTGAATGACACTCTGGTAACAAGCTTTGATGTATGAGATCTGTTAGGCATCAACTGCTGCTAACTGACGACTAACGGATGCAACCAAGAGAACAACAAAATAATTATTTCGCTACTAACTTAACGAAAAAAATCTTTCGAGAGGCTGTCTTCTCACAACATAAATCGTAGTCCAGTCTGTAACGGAATGACGAAAGAGGTTCATTCCGCACATTTTTATCATAAATAATAGTAATAAAATCAGTGAGTGATTCCAAATGTTTGCCAGTGGAACGGCTGGGCTGATGTGGCCTCTGTTGTTTCTCATATACATTAATTATGTGTGCGACATAATAAGGGGGACGAAAAGATTGTTTGCCGATGATGCTATTATTCATCGTGAGATCACAACCCAGGACGACTGCGCTTTGTTACAAGATGATATTATGAAAATAATTGCGTGGTGTAAAGAATGGCAGTTGGATTAAAAAACTAAAAAGTGCGTGTAAGTAAAAAGGTGATACCATTTAGCTCTGAATATACAATTAATGGTACTGTCCTTAGAACGGTAGGTTTCGCTAAATACCTAGGGGTATTCGTAATAATTTGTCGTGGAATGAGCATATCGAGAAAGAAATTGGGAAAGCAAATCGTATGCTCCGATTTCTAGGTCGTAATTTAAAACAATACACTGCGGAAGTTAAATCGATTGCATACAAGTAACTAGTGCGTCCTCACTTAGAATATTGTTGTTCTGTATGGGATCCCAATAAAAAGGGGTTAATTCAGGCATTAGAGATGGTCCAAAGAAGAGCCGCCCGATTCGTGACAGGTATATATAGTTGGAGGGAAAGCGTAAGTGCCATGTTGAAGGAGCTAGGTTGGGAATACCTGGAACACCGATGGCGTTGCTCTAGACAGAAGCTAATTGAAAAATTCTCGACTGACGTTTTCAGAATTACGGCAAACAAATATTGCTACCAGCAACATTCATATCTCGGAATGACAGCGATAATAAAATAAGAGAAATCACGGGCGGAACCGATTCATTTCCGTAATCATTTTTTCAACTAGCCATTAGGGAATAGAATAGAAAGGATTTAGCAGGCGAGTAAACTTAAAATCCGACAGGAGTAGCATTCGATAAAGCGCTCCGGCCATCCTGATATGGCTTTTCCATGGTTTTCCCGAATCACTCCAGGCGAATGCTGGGATGGTTCCTCACATTAGCCCATGGGCGCCTCCTGCCATCTCCCGTAAATCCCTTCCAAACCTTTATCCTTTCGGATTGGTGCAATACACCCTCCACCACACACTTTTAGTGAATCGCGGAGTAATGATAATAATAATGCGGGACCTCCCCCACATATAGACGCCGTGCTGGTGGGCCACAGTTAGTCGCCCCTTACGATTGACAGTTTCCCTCATGTGGACTCTACGGGGCAGTTCAGGCTTGAAATCCCTAACTCTGGGAAATTCTCTCCCGCCAAGATGAATGGCCGACCGGCGACATTTCGCCGACCCTGAAGTTCTGAAGGACAAACGAGGCGAAAATTCATGAGGCAGTACGAGCTCACACGGAACCCTTAAAATTCAATCTGTACTATAGTTTTAGCTGTGAATAGAAGGGGCCCGAAGTGGACCCAAATCAACACCGGAAAATTCTCCGCGCAATTCTAATTTCTCAGAATTTTTTTTCTGTATGTACGAAACACGTCCTGGGAGAGGCGTGGTTTACCACGAGCGACGCAGAGAACTTCTTCAAGGTACTGGGAGTCAGCCCTCCAGGGTTGGAGGCTGTATACTGTACTTAGCGTAGAGCCTCCAAGGGTCGAGCAACTGACTTGGTCGTACAGGATTTTGAGATCGCGCTCTGCAGACTGTACCAGCTGTTAAGTCACCTTGGAGTCACTCCGTACGATACCTGGCACCACGTATAGATTGAGAGTGGCTTACTACTCTGCTCTCTACCGTTGTAGCTAATATGCTACATTTACGCCGCCGTGGAACGTCCTCCGCCGTAACGGTAATTATGCAATGGACATTACAGTGTAGTACTTATCACGATCATTGAGATCAGCTCTGTAACGGTCTGTCATAAGAAATTTTGAACGATTAAGAGTTCTCGCCACCGACAAATCATTGACGCAGTGGCCATCGAAAGGTGCAAGATAATTTTAATTGTATCCTGACAGGATAGTCAATCTTTGTGTACTTCTATTACCAAATTTGCTGGATAATTTATAATTATCCTGACGCCCCTCAATTTTCAATCTAATATTATTCAAGTTAGTATTTTATTTGATTATTAAAATATTAAAATTATTTCCCGATTGTTTATTAAGGAAAATTTTACTCAAACCAAATGTGAAATGTTTATTTCCAAAATCAGAAATTAACGATGTTGAATTTATTTCGTAATCATTCATTTTGTTCTTGTTAACTTTGGCAATGCTTCATACTAGACTTGAGATTCTCTGTATTACTATTAAAATTAAATAAGCCTCAGTCTGTACGGCATTGCGAGAACTAAATAAATAAGCAGCATAGGGCTTTCATTTAAACCATAAAAGGAATTAGAAAGTCTTCACCCATTCCCCTCCCGGAACCACATTTTGTAACAAATCAAATCTAATAATTAATAAGATGTTGCAGGCACTTCTCTCAATGTATAGTTGTAAGATGCTTTTTTTTATTTGTTTATGGTTTACGCGTCGACGCCATTAGAGGTGGGAGAGGACGGGGGACAAGGAGCGGGAAGTAATTCGGCCATGGCCTTCTGAGGGAAGCATCCAGACATTCACCTGTAGTTATTTAGGGAAACCATGGAAACCCAAATCTGGGTGCCCGGATGGGGATTTGAATCCACGCCATCCCGAATGCGAGGCCAGAACGTGTCCGCTCACCCATCACGCTAGGTGGGCTATTTTCTAATCTACCGCAGAATTAAAACAAAACTGCAGCTTGCAAACTCAGAGATAGGTAGCAGTCAGTACCGAGCGTGGTGGATGAATGGTTAGCGTTCTGGCCACGCTTTCGGGAGGACGGCGGTTCGAATCCCCGTCCGGGCATGCAGATTTGGGTTTTCCATGGTTTCCCCAAATCACTCAAGGTAAATGCCGGGATGCTTCCTTCAAAATGGCCATGGCTGAATTCCTTCCCGTTCCTTGTCCACAGTCCCACCCCATCTCTAATGACCTTAGCCGTCGATGAGGCGTAAAGCCATAGCAAAAAAAAAAAAAAAAGTAGTCAGAGCTACCTCGGCAAGTGTCTTTATTTAGACAAATAGGCACTAAAAGAACAAAGATTGTTAGTAAATAGACGCTCTATTTAGGTATGCGAGAGCAGTTACTGCTATGTACTTAGCTGCTAAATATTTTACATCGTTACACAGTAGAAACTACTGATCAATACTTAACTGCTACAACGCGTCTCCATCACTGAGCCCCACAGTGGTCGTCACTCCCGTTGCTTACTTTCGTTTGATTTTCTTCCTCTGTTGCTGGAGCCGACCACTCTCCGTATTTCCAAGAGTGTTTGCTTTAGTTCTACTTAAGTTACACTGATTAGGCCGCTCGGCTTCAACATTCTTCCTATGTACTTCGATATTTGAACTACCAAAGTGTTGTAACTTTTCTAAATTTACTTTTATCGGTACTGAAGTGGTTTTATTCTTTCCGCCATAGTGTATTTCATACCAGATGATATTATTTGCCTCACTCTACGTGACAAACGAGCTGGGTTTTGACTCTGAAGCCATTCGACGTGCCCTAATTCACCGTTTCAATTAGGGGACTTACATTAATTACGTAAGGTGTTCCTTCTTAAATTTGGATCCCCTCCCCATTGTGAGATTTGGTAAGATGTGGTGGGAACACTCCCCCCCCCCTGCCCACCAAAATCACGTGAGATTTACCTTGTAATTTTAATGTTTAATCAAATAAATTTATTTGGTATGTTCATGTATTTTGCTTCAGTCCACTAAATACCTAAGCGTTAATATTGGTGTCTTCAAAGTACAACATTTTTCTGCCCCCCTCCCTTTATATGAGATTTGCTAAGGTTTTTCCGAACCCCCACTTTCCCTATTTTAGCTCACGTAATGAATGGACGTCCCCTTAAGCCACCAATCGCGTCCGTTCACCGTGTCGTTCGGGGAGCAGAAGATATGCCGACTAATGTACTTGACCTTTCTATCGAACCCCGTTGTGCTCCGGTGGGTAGTCTTTCAGTACCATTCGTTTCAAACAAAACAGTTTGCATATCAGTCTTGAGATGCTACCCAGTACCAAACGTAGAAATTGTATTCATATCAAAATTGGTAGATTAAGTAATTTATAGCCACACCTTTAACTCGGTATTCCGCAGTGTGGATATCAGAAATTTGGAGTTTGCATTTTCTGCTTTCTTGTGTCGTTCCAGAGTAATCCGATTCCTTCACTTTAAACTTGATTTCCTCGTTACGCTCGAATTTAAAGGGAGCTTTCTGGTGGAGGCGTCAGAACGCAATAAATTAGCCCACTGAAAAGAGAAGGCAGATCAGAAATAATCCGGCAGCGCTCTCAAAGAAGTCTAATTTCCTTCCTGACGATTTAATAACGTTTTGATCGCTGCCGTATTCCCTTCTGAATTTTCTGATGCCACTCTCTCTATACAAAATACACGCCCCAATTTTTTTCGTAATTTTTTGAAGCAGTAACGTTGATTAATGTATTAACTTTGAGTAAGAAGATCGAGTTCTGATACATAAGTAAAAGACTTTAAAGATCCATGATTCATTAGAGGTCCGTAAAAACTTCATCTCCATCATCCTCGATAAAATGTTAATTTATGTTTCCATCTCCTCTTGATCTTTGTGAAGAATTATATTTTGAACAAAAAATAATACTAGCAGTTGGTTAGAATGTTTCAATTCATTTTCCGGTACGCACGTGCGAAATGTTTCACATTTTCATTTCGTTGAAACCGGCTCCAATAAACAGAAGCTAAAAATTAAACCTTCATAGTTTATAAAACAGAACCACGAGCTTCTCTTGTGGGTAGCCTACCATGTTTCACAATGACCTTGTTGTGAAGAATTAACTTTCCGTGCAGGCTAATCCGTTTCAGCGGACGTTAGAAATATTATATTACAGCGTGGAGTTTACAGAAACTCTACGAACATGGCGTCTGACAAAATAAGGTCAAAACGTCATATTTCAGAGTGGTTGGAGAGACTTTATTCAGTCTTCAAATGTAGTGTCCAATACGTCTCACAATTGCGCCAGGCGCCGTAGTATTTCTTTCGGATAGACTGTTAGTTTTAGGGGATAGATTTTCTTCCGAAATACCCGTTTTTTTTTTGTTTATTTAGCTTGTGTCCATAGCACATGATCAGTAACACATTATACACGTAATTATATCAGTACGTTCACACTAGTAAAATTTACATTTAACGGTCCAATTGCAGTTACAATTACCATTCAGCGATAAAATTAAAAATCGACATATAATTGTACCAGTACATTCTCATTAATAAAATTTGCTTTCAAGAGTCCATTTACAATTAAAATAACAATTTAACATTAAAATTTAAATTCGACATAGCGAAACCAGTATGATGCTTCATTTTAAATGCCTATAAAACCTTTCGGCGATCTCCTGAAGGCTCGAGGTGGGCAGTCAAAGGGCACATGTCGGATAGTTTGTTCCTCCTCGCCACAATCGCAGATCGGCGAATCTTTCATTCCCCACGAGTTAAGAGATGAAGCAAATCTACCATCTCCAGACCTGACTCTGTTGAGAGTCGCCCAGGTCTTGCGGCGGAGGTCAAGTCCCTTTAGTGCCTGTAGATTGTCATATAGTGAGTGCCAATCCAGTGGGGCTGAGGCTATCCACTCCGAGCTCCAAACTTCACTCCCATTAAAGTTGTTGGATATAAGCTGTTTGAAGATTTTAGGCTTGGTCTTCTAGAAGTCTCATGAATGTGGTACAGCGCCGCATTTATGATAAGGCTGCCTAGGATGTAGCCTAAGGGCCCGCACCACAAAGAGGGCGCCGCACAACACAGACGGGGGCTCGCAACACAAAGGGGGCCCCCACGCCACAAAAACGGGGCCTGCACCATAAAGAGGGCGCCGTACAACATCGAGGAGGGCTCGCAACACAAATAGGGGAAACCTCACCACAAAGAGGGGAGCCCACACCACTAAGAGGGGGCCCTCACCACAAAGAGGGAGGCCCACACCACAAAAATGGGAGCACGCACCACAAAGAGGGGGCCCTGCACCACAAAGAGGGCACCAAACAACATCGAGGACGGCTCGCGACACAAAGGGGGCCCCCGCGCCACAAAAACGGGGCCTACACCATAAAGAGGAGCCGCCCGCAACACAAATAGCGGGCCAGCACCACAAAGAGGGGAGCCCCGCACCACTAAGAGGGGGCCCTCACCACAAAGAAGGGACCCACACCACAAAGATGGGGGCACGCACCACTGAGAGGAGGCTCACACCACAAAGAGGGGGCCCGCACCACAAAGAGGAGAGCCCGCAGCACAAAAAAGAGGGACCGCACCACAAAGAGGGGGCCCGCACCAGAAAGAGGGGGCCCGCACCACAAAGATGTGGTCGGCACCACAGCCGGAGGGTCTTCCGATGACACCGACTGGTGGCCCCCTCCCCCTCGCCCAGGCTAGTAGTAGTAGAGCTAAAAAAAAAAAGGATGCCAAAATTGTTACGCCACTGCCACCGACAGGGTCCCGCACCACATGTATAGCCTAGGGGCTCACAAAGCCTAAATGCGGCTCTAATGCGGTAGCCATGTCGTCGTGGATGGGAAGGTGCAAGTAATACCACGCTGAAGACAGGAACGAAAGTCCGTATAAACTTTATTTCTTACAAACTCCGTTCTCTATGTTAAATATTCGTTTGTGTAATGCAAAGTTATGAGGTACAAATTTCGGATGCTCTCAAGATTCGCGTAAATATTTACGAAAAGCCATAATCATGACAGCAGACACACCATATCCTCCAGTTGAATATACAGTGTATAGGTTGTACGTCCACAATAGACACAGCAGTTGGTGCAATGACCTCACATTGTAACGCCCTCCTCCGTGTTATGCCCTTCTGAAACAGACGCCGCATGTATGAACCTCTGGCAGTGACGTACATGACCGCCGAGTGACGTCATACTGACACGGACGCTACGTTTGGGATGGCGGACGGCGTAACATGACGATGTAATCCATTTATCCTTAATTCTTCCACCATCCAACCAAGCATCATCGCCGATATACGCAATGTGAACTCCAAGTACTATCTTCAACCGTCTCCTATCTTCATATGATTTCAAACCTAGTACGTTTATCCTGTTGGTTACTGACTGTGTTCGGGTAATTTCCGAATACAAATCTAATTGAATTCCTTCACACCCTCTCCCCCGAACTCCAGAACATTCTACTCAAATTTATATCTCTTCACGACTTTTTATACTGCTATTCTACTGTTAGCATAACTTATTGCTATCTATCACTTAAGAATTGCTCTACCAATCAAATCATTTATCTTACCATTCCAGTTCTTCTTACCTTATTAACCACAATTGCCAAATTCCTTGGAGATACCTAGTGATACACTACTAACTTGACCTTTTTTGCCCATTGGTAACCTTCCTGCCCTCCACCTTCAATACTTCTCGGCTAATTTATTTACCATTGGATTTCTCTTTGTCGGGGATTGACTGCATTCACGTTTAGCAATAGCAAAGTAGTATCACAGTATTATCGGACAGGAACAATTACAAATATAAAATACGTGGATAGTTAATGAACCACACAACCAAAATTATATTCTGTCCAACTTAATCACATTGACGCAAAGGTCTACATTCGAAATAGGAACTCGTTTTTATTGGGTTTTTTTAATAGCTTTGTGTCATTAGAGGCGGGATGGGACTGGGGCCAGGAACTGGAATGAATTCGGCCATGGCATTTTTGAAGGAAGTATCCCGGTATTTGCCTGGTGTGATTTGCGGAATCCACGGAAAACCCAAATCTGGATGCCCGGACGGGGATTCGAATCGGCGTTCTGCTGAATGCGATGCCAGAACATTAACCGCTCACTCACCACGCTGGGTTAGAAACTCGTATTCAGTCAAGAAGTTCGTAACTTTTTTTTTGGTAACTAACAGTCACACCAAGGCCGCTATACACATCTGAATGGTATTTAGTTTACTTCATAACCGTAGCGAGAGTGAGTTGTATGACAGATACACACAGAGAAGGGCTTACACCTGGCAGGCTGGCAGTACCACTCTGGATCACGGCTACGTAACACTGAGAAAAACTGAGGGCTGTGATCCATGCACTTTAAATATCCTCCGGGTACCGGTAACTGGGATTGTCTGACGTCTTCTTGGAAGGACATTGACTTCCTAACTTCCCAGTTGCCGTGTGTATAATCTCTGCCAAATGAGAGAATACATTGGCTCCCACAGATATTACCTCTCCCAGAGGTCCGTGGGTTGGCGACGGGAATAACCTTCTCCGCTCCAATGAAGATGGCGGGAACAGGGTGACTGACCTCTAGGCTTCACCTTCCTGTTATAACGGCAGCCACAGCAGCCTCCTGAAATTCCTAAAATGAGATACACTGCCTGCCTCAGTCTCGCTACCGCAATTTAAAATTCTCAATTCTAATCCTTATTAACTATTTAACCCCACCTCTTGGGATTCCTTCTTATAGTTTTTAACACTGTTATCCCATAGTTATGTCATGTGGCATCACACCACTTCGTCCGAAATATCTTGCAAATAGCCAACTAACCGAGATTCATACGAATCTCCTTTCTTAGTCCATGCAAGCATTTTTCAAACCACTTTTCTCGCTCGCAAATTTTTCTCATGTGATTGCATACCAGTCTCTCCGTAAAATTACCCACCACTAAGATCAAACTAATCGGCCTGCAATTTTCTGCCCTGTTTATCTTCCTTACTTGGCGGAGTTGCACTGCTATTGAATTTTTGCAGTCCTCTGTTAAGCAGCCAGTGTCCATAGTGATCAGTTATTACTTGTAATGGAGAAGCCGCATGTTGTCTGCTGTTCTGCAACGGCTTGGGATCAGTCACTCATTCGACGTTAGGTGTGCGATTGGTGGAGTGAACGTTCCACCTGATCGAGCTACTTCTATCCAGAAATCTGTCGTTAATCCCATAACGTCCTGAAAAATTAATTTATACGCAACTTAGTTAAATGATACATCAAACATATCAAAAATATTTAATGTTGTATTTGTGGCTACTATTTTATTTTCATTAAATTTTCAAGTAAATTACTTAGTGATACTTCATGGATCAATAAATGACATTCTGTAAAATCTATCATCGCTTTTGAAATCAGAAAACTCTCGATGATAAATTTAATCATTTATTTCTATTTTCTATTCAAGCGCAACTGTCAAGAAATTACTGTATCTAATGTTCTAGAAAACTGCAATAAAACCGGAGTTACGTTAATCATAATTATTAATCCAGGGTTTATAATTTGTATATAATTTCTGGAAATACGAGCCTTACAAGTACCGTATATTATTGTTTATATATTATTGGTTGTCAGAAAGCAATCCTTCCCGCCCTGCAGCTATAGCATTATCTGCACTGCACTTCAACGGGAGTACATCGTGATAACTTTCTACTGCTTCCTACAGTGGCCTCTTCAAGTGAAGTTATCCAGAACATTTTTAAAGTATTTCGAGCTATGACACAATATTTGATTTGACGCGTTATGCTTTTGATATCGGTCTCATGATACAAAACGCTTTCAGTAGCAGCATATTTTGCAAGCCCTGCTGCATCTTCTCACATTGGTGTGAGAACAGGCGTTCCAATTCTAAAAGTGTGAAATCCTCATAGTATGGTCCACTAAGCTAATGGAAGGCAATACACAACCATACACGTGAACACGAGCGAATCAAAGTCCTGTATTTCCCACTAGGCCGCTAGTAACGGAGGGAACTTCAAGAAGTGACCTTGCCATGAACATACAGACAGCAAGTTTCTTTGTACTACTCGGTCAGTGCGAGTTTTTATTACTTCAAACTCTCTTTCAGCTTAGTAGATGAACGCCAGGTTAGTTAGTATTTCTCTATTGAATTACATTACCTCACACAGAAGGGGAGGAGGAAATAAAGTGAATATTCACGGGTTGGGAGGTTATGTGATGCTATTTCAGTGATTACAAAATCGAGTCAAATTCACTGATAGCTCGACAGTTTGAATGTAGTAATCAGTGTTAAGGTGCGTTCCCACGGCGAGTCCCTTGGCACGTGGTTGTGGACGCCTTTCATCTTTGCCGCATATGCTAACACCAGATAGCTGAAAAGGTAAAGGCGATAAAGATGAATATCGCGGAGTGCCACACAACGCGCCATGGGAATGCAGCTCCACAATGCATCGCCCCTGCCCCCCTGGCCGCAGGATGGATTCAGTTGGGAAGGGTGTCACAGAGCCGTTGTATCCTCTCCTGAGGCAAGCTGACCCACAACTGTTGTAACAGCTCTTTGATATTCTGGACATTGGGACTAGGACGAAGTTGACGTCCGTGTTGGCCCCGCACGTGTTCTGTCGGGGACTAATCTTGGGATCTTGTTCGCCACAGGAGTACTTCGACACCATGCAGACAGTTCATAGACATACGCATAGAGTGTGGCCGAACATTGTCCTGCTGAAAAGTACCACGAGAGGTAGCTCACGAGGACGCAGCATGTCCGTGTTGTACTGTTGTGCCTTTAGAGTTCCCTTAATCATTATAACCCGTGACCTGAAGTATTACCCGATGGATACCCACACAATGATTCCAAATATAACACCGCTGCTCCTCTTCAAAACGTTTTAAGTATGTCACCCTAGGTTGTCTCTAAACATGCCGACGACGATCATTCGCGGTATTGCAGGACCGTGATTCACTGAACTGCTGATGAGTGCCATCACATTATATCGGATGACCATCGTCGTCGAGAATGATGGTGACCTGTGAACAGGTCCAATTCTTCCAATTTTTGAAGAGGCCCAGAGGCATTATTGTCTCAGCAGAGGATACAGCAACATTTTGACACCCTTCCAAATTGCCTCATAGCAAGCATCTAGGCCATAGGGGGTACGACGTAATACTGATACCGTATGAGGGCTCTTACTTCCAAGTTCTTTGTAAATTTGTCTCGGTTATGTAATAACTTAAATAATATCACATAAGTTTCGACCTGTGAAGTTTCATTTCGTTTTCTCCTTCCATTCTGGGTACTTCACTTTTCTGTCATGTAGTGTATGTTCTACTTGACGAAATTATTCAGAGAGTAAATCAGCAACTCGGTCCAAATGATTTTAAATCGTTAGAATTTGCAGGCAATGTTATGATTTTGGGATACAAGGAAGAAGTTCAACAGAAGATGAATATTTGGAATAAGCAATTTAAGTAATTTGGCCTAAAAATGAGCTACACAGAGTGGTAATGGCTATCAGCTGAAGCCTAATATTTATCTGAATTTAAAAAAAAAACTAAACCAGGTTGATAGTCTTCAGTACGTGGGCAGTATCATGACTTCTGACAGTCGATCTCAGGACAAAATTACTAACAGAGTATATAAAGAAGCCCAGTAAAATCATCGAGTCAGGCAGCTTTTGTGGGACAAACATATTTAAATTAGAGCCAAGCTTTCACTGTATAATACAAATTTCTCTTCCATCACAACCTATAGCCTGGCGATATATACTACTACCAGCAGAGATAGCTGCAGAATGATGGCGACAGAAATGAAGTTCCTGAAATCGGTGATTAAAAAACAAGAATAGACAAGGTTAGAAATGAAGTGATTTGTAAAGAGATCACAGTTAATGAAAACCTCCATGAAAAAATTGCCAATGCAAGATTGCGACAGATGGGACATTTCAAACGGATGGACCCAACAAGAGTAACAAGGATATGCCTGAAAAAAGAACAGAATGGTAAAGACCTAAAGGCCGACCCAGGAGGAGATGGTTCCATCTGGTAAAACTGGACCTACTGGAGAGGAGTTTACCCTGGTATAATGTAGAAGAAGAGGAAATGTACCTGGACAGATATAGTTGTCAAGTGTTCTTCCAACACACCGGAGAAAATGGAAACGGACGATGATGAGTGAATGATCAACTTTTTTTTGTCAGGTAGTATACGGTAAACGGTGGTACAACGTGAAATGTCTTTGTTCTTTATGACTTTATACTTGCCCAAATTACCAAAGACATTCAAGTTCTTCTCTGCATTAGATGCAAGATTCGGTTCTTTATCGCATTAGATCGCATGTGTAGGTGTTAACTGAGTTTACGCACTCTAATTACAAAAGAAACAACTCAAATACAGAAAGAAATCAATTATATATATATCAGTGAGAAAAATTACATGCATTAGTGGTACAACATTTGAATCATGGAAAAGCTTATATAGTATTACATGAAAATGAACTAACCCAATAACGAACGGAAGCAAACTTTAGCCAATGCATAAAACATTCACGACTAGGTAGAGCAAGAGACTCCTTCAGTTATGGCTTATACTGGGCAAAAATGTTTATATAAAATTGTCACTTATCCGTAATAGCAGGCGGTTGTCGGCTGTCGGCGCTAGCAACCGTGAGGTATTCTTCACTACGCAGAAATACTTATAACTTCATTCACTAACTGACGTGTGTTCACTCGTGGAGGCACATGAAGAAACCACCACGCCAAAAGATGCCGAGCCAAAAAGCTGCCTCAACGTTTTTGGAGTCCACACACACCACATACACAAGTGCGTCTTTTTTCTTTTTGCTGTCATCAGTCTTTCGACTGGCTTGATGCAATCCTCCATCCATTCCTATCTTGTGCTAACCTCTTCATATCTACATATCCCCTACAACCCACGTCCTCAATTATCTGCTTCATATATTCTAATCTCTGTCTTCATCTACAGTTCTTACCATCGACTGTTCCCTCCACCAGCAAATTAACTAATCCAGCATGTCTCAAAATATGACCTACCAGCCTGTCTCTACTTTCTGTAAGCTTCTTCCACAAACTTCCTTCCTCTCACCCATCATTTCCAAAACTCGTTCATTTCTTACTTTGTCTGTCCACTTAATTTTCAGCATTCTTCTGTAGCGCCACATTTCAGATGCTTCAATTTTCCTTCTTTCCGGTCTTCCTAAAGTCCATTTTTTCGCTACCTTAAAGTGCTGTGCTCCACACATAGAATTTTTTTAAAAAAAGTTTTTATAATTCCTAGATCACTATACTTCCCGCGATTCCACCCAGGAGTGCCCTGGATGCAGCATGCCCCTCTCCGGCCTTCAGGGGTCGCCATCTCTACCTGTGCCAAACAAAGGACCACAGCCACTGTCCGGCAACTTGTCACCAGACACGAATTTGGCACCTTCCATTGTCTCACAAAATCTCTTCGAACTGGTCCGTGGCTGGCGCCGCCTCCGCGCGGTTCCCCGTAGTCACCCATTAGGGGTGGCGAAAGGCGCCTTGCCTCACCGTCCCTGCTGTAATCGCGGGTGATGCTGAAAAGCCCAATCTCCAGGCGGGGGTGTAGTGAAGTAGTGGATATATGCAGTATGGTTCTTGAGGGGGTTGTGAGTTTCTCCGGTACCCCGAGGACGGATCCCAGCGCCTATAAAGCGGCTGCTGGTGAGGCCACCGCCAAACCAATGAGGCTCATTGTCTCACAAAATGTCTGGACGTGCCCTGAAATATCTTATAAATATTTGTAAAAGCGACGAAACCAACGCTGGCGGAGACTGGACATTACGAACTGCACCCACTCTGTGACACCATTGGCCTATAATGGTGATCACAACTTAATTACTGGCAGCAGCATGCTTTTATTCATTGTAATGTTGGTGACGCGGCTGGGGTGCGGGTCAGATGCCATCGCGGCCCGTGCCTCATCTTAATGCGGTGTTTAGCGCGACGCCCCGAGATAAGGAGACGGCGCGTGATTTAGAGCCCGCAGTCGCTTAATGCGGCGTTTAGTGCGCCGCGGGCATTCCTGCAGGACCGCGGGAGGTATCCCCCTCATTACGTGAGAACTACTTTGCATGCGCCGGCAAGTCGCCGAATACCTCGCGCTTTCATTCTCCGCGGGAGTCGTGATCTTCTTGCCGCTTAATATTCGTGTAATAAAGCCTAATTTGCTGCTCTCTCAACCCTAACTGCCTCTCTTCGTTGCGAACTTAGCTGCAAATTACAACTACATTACTGTGAATACTCCCGTGAGACTGTCAACCGCATAATAATCTCTAATTTGTGATGGTAATTACTTGACTTGATGAACAACCTGTACAATGCTCGCTCACAAAACTACTAGAAGTTATTTAATTTGAATGAATATGATTACTATTTGAATCCACACATGACATGTCTCGGGGGATTACTTAAAAGAAAATGGTTCACCAGAAATGAAATCTATCTTTATTCACAAAGGCATACGTCTCGTCATGAACTGTTCACAAATACATTACGAATGTATAAACGACACTCAAGCTTATAGATCTATGGTTCGGATATGAGTCTCAAGGATGCTTTTCCAGCTTTGGAGATCCTGCAAATGTTTTTCTGTCTGTTGACAGTACACATTATCGCGGCTGCGAACTGCGTTGGAGAACGAAGTCCAGGCCAACTGACACAGCTGATACACACAGCCAACCCACCGAGCGGGGCGGTGTAACGGTTAGCGTTCTCGCCTCGCATTCGGGAGGACGGCGGTTCGAATCCCCGTCCGGGCATCCAGATTTGGGTTTTCCATGGTTTTCCCAAATCACTCCAGGCAAATGCCGGGATGCTTCCTTCAAAAGGCCATGGCCAAATTCCTTCCCATTCCTTGCCCCCATCCTTGCCCCCCATCCTTTCCCGTCTCTAAAGACCTCGATGTTAAAAAGAGACGTAAAGCAGTTACAAAAAAAAAACACAGCCAACCCCAGGATCAGTGCAGCCGGCAGGCAGAAGTTCTCTTCCCACGACTTAATCTTTGGCATCCTCTTCCACCCTCGCTGCTCTCAGGAAATCTTTGTTCCCTCCCCCCTCCTGTAAAGGGAGTACACACCACTACGAAGCAACGCACGCAAGGCTCCGAGGCGAGCATACCAGTGTGTACTGTAGCCGAGGCGCGGAAAACCACCTGGGGCCTTTCACCGAACGACCGAGGCGGCACGAACGCCATCCGTCCCTTGTAGGTACTTCAAGGAGAATTCGGAGGTGCGCCGCATGCTGTAGGATCGAGTATTTACAGTCGCGCGTCTGCCTCCCTCGTCCACACTACCACGTTGGCACTCAGTCATCGGTTATACACACTATTCGTTGGAATTAAATAAAACCTCCATATTTTAGTTAAGGAGTCTTTCGTAAATGCTTCCATTTGTTCTGTTTTTAATAGTGAGTTGGGACAGCGAAAAGGTGCTCTGTATTATGAAAGAGTATGAAAAACGTCCCATATTGTGGAAAAAGGACGATAAACTTTATCATAATGCGATAAAAAAATACATGATGCTTGGCGCGAAATAAATGTACTTATTGAAGAAAAAACTGACGTTTCGAAAAAAAAATAAAAGAAAATGAATTGATTCTTTAAGACGAGGGCGGCCGCATAGCTCAGGCGGTAGAGCTTCTGACTACAGTCGAACGATCGGGGTTGGATCCGCGACGAATCCGAGGATCTTTCCTCGAAGCTGAACGTCCGAAATGGCCCCTCAGCCCATTCAGCCTTCCATTAAATGAGTACCGTTGGGGAAACTCCTCGGGAAGGTAAAGAAAAAGGGCCGGACTGTGTCGCTGACCACGACACGTCCACTCTAGTGCCTGCGGCCAGGAAATAAGAATCCGGAGATCTACCTCCGCTCATACGCCTTAAAAGCTGTGAAAATCCACTGTCTTTACCTTTTTACATTACGACGAAACACAACATACGTCTTCTCAAAATATCGAACTTGGAAACGGATCACAAATTACAGTGTCTCAGAGTAGTCTAGCTCTCTTCTGGAGATTAAAACGCTTCCAATGTGAGTCGGCATTATTCTCCGTTTTCACAATTGTAAATATTTATATAGCTTCGCATACTTCTCGTTTAATTCTTGAAATCAGCTGCTTCGATACACTGAAAACATAATGCAAGTTAATAATCACCACGGTTAGCGTTCTGGCCTCGCATTCGGGAGGACGCCGGCTCGAATCCCCGTCCGGGCATCCAGATTAGGGTTTCCCATGGTCTTCCAAATCACTCCAGGCAAATGCCGAGATGCTTCCTTAAAAAGGCCATGGCCGAATTCCTTTCCATTCCTTGCCCCCGATCCTTTCCCGTCTCTAAAGACCTCATTCTTAAGAGACGTTAAGCAGTTAAAAAAAAAATAATCACCAGTTGTCAAGTATCTCAATGATATGGCTAACCTTTCTACAGCTGTTACTGCTTTTCGAAAATTTGTATCATTCTTCGAAACTTTTTTTAAAATCGACTCTAAAATAATATATTGTCAGTAGATGACATTCTTGCAAATTTTCTAAAATGGCCACTCTCTTCTTCTTCCATCATACTGTTTAAAAATTATTAACGACTAGTGAGCACACTATTCCGATGAAGTCTAGTTGCCCATCACTGTCTTTTATTTCTACTTTTAACTAAACTAGCAATCGCTAAATTGTCACCACGCTGCATATCCACGCTCTCACTTCACAGCACTGCCGTCTCGTCAGAACAAACGAATGGACGGATACCTCTCTCGTTCGGTGTCTCAGCGAACTGCGTTCATTCAACCAGAGTGTACATACGTTCCGCCTCGCCTCGTCTTGGACCCGTTGGTACGTTGCCTCGTAGTGGTGTGTATCCGCCTTAACGCCTCCACTGGACTTCCGCACCAATCATGTCATATCAGCAATACCGCTCCACATTGATTGGACGAAGGCACAGAAGAAATAAAAGAAAACACCTTGGAGTTGTAGACGTAGTTCCAAAATTTCGCTGCCATCACATTCAGCGAGCCCACCAAAAGAACCCTCCTTCTGGAAGGTCAGTCGGCCTCTTCTTTGAACCACTTAGCGTGGCACAAGACACCTCAAATAAAACTGTAACGCCACGCAGGTTTCTCAGTAATAGGCCAAAGAGCTTCGAGGAAGAAGAAAACAAGCTTATAGTCTCGCTCTGTGAAACGTATTTTATTTATTTTTGTTTCTAACTTACATCATTTTTCTTTTTATTTCCTATATTTTTTTTGTGATCTACTTAAAAATTTCTATTCCAGAAATTTATTTATTTTGAAATAAATCTGCGGAAAAATGTTGGTAAATACTTCTAATAATATTAAATTGATTATTGTACCAAGAGAAAAAAAAATACATTGAATAATTAAACAGTTCTTGCAATATTTAATATTAAATAAGAATAAATGATATGGATGATTACGAATGACGAAGAAAAACTTGATTTTAATAAAAAAAATTGTGGAAAAGATATGACGATAAAGACAACAAAGCAGAAAGAAACGACTGCTGAAAGTGAATGTCTAGGCAAAAACCTTAATTTTAAAAAGGAAAGGGGGAAGTACGAAAGAAAACCAATGTTTCCTGAATGGGTATTATAGTACCAGAACGAGGTAGTTAAACGGAAATGTATTTGACAGTTAAGTTTGCATGAGAAGGTGAAATGCGTCAACTGAAGGAGAAGGCAGGGAAAAAAATATGTACATGAGTGTCGTGTCGTGTTTTTTGGAATATGACAGACTGCCAACAAACACGTTACAGCTACGTTCCGTATAAAATGCTCAGTCTAAAAGTCGTGGACTGTTACGAAACTAACAGTTGTCAAATGATAACAGCTTTTGACAACGAGCACGATGAAGTGAACTTAAATAAGAGCACTGATAGTTGCGAAATGAGAATTATTGCTGTTACGCCTAACTGTTATTTCAATATGGAAGTTGCCAAACACGTTTAAATATCTCCAGTCTCCTAAAACTTTAATATGACGGTGGTATGGATTAACGTATCTAGAGCAAAAACTCATAATAAAAATAGTAGAGCAACATAGTACACACACAACAAAATTCATTGATATGTGGAGAATATTTCACTATATTTTACTTTTCTTAATGACATCTAAAATAAGAAATTCAAACGAAGAATTTTTTAGTTCGCTTACATTTTTGCGCCCCGTCGATGTCGATGTCATCATAGGCAGGAAAAAACGGAAGGAAAGGATCGGGAAGGAATTCGATCACGGCCTCTTGAAGAAATCATCCTAGCAATCGCCTAGATTGATTTTTGAAAACCGAAATCTATATGGCCTGATGGGGATTGTAAACTGCATCCTCCAGAATCCTCACACAACACGCTCGTTAAGAAATTGGTACAAATGAAAAGATATATATGATTTACCGGCTTCGTCTTAATACTCCAAATATACACAAATGCTGCGTTTTTTACACCATAATATATTTGTGTATCTCATTTTCTGCAAAAACTTGGAAGCAAGTTTGACGAAAAGGGACGAGCTACCGTTGTTTTCATACCTAGCATTGTGTGTGTGCGTGTGTGTGTGTGTATGTGTGTGTGTGTGTGTGTATGAGTGTGTGCGCGCGCTGACACAAGTGGTCACAAATTGCGGCTGGTCCACTAACTAGAGAGGACAGCAGCGCCAGGGGACAGACCCGCGGCAGTCAGCGAAAACAGGCAAACACAACTGCAGCCACTGTACCGCAAATAATAGCTCTCAGCCAGGCTCACTAGGAGAGAAAACGATGTTATTTACGCACGAATATCGACATTTCATCTTGATAAGTAAATGAAGCGAAGTTTTAGTCTTCTGTATGGCAACTTTACTGCTTATAATAATTTACACGTGGAGAAGAAAATGTTTTCACAACTCTTAAACATAACACAAAAAGGTTTTGGTGCTTATTTTATTACTATAAAAACAATTATTTGATACTATTCTGGCATCAAAGCCCGTCAAAAATGACGGAGTATTTTAGCAAGTCATTTCTTCTAGCCTAAGATCCGGCCGTATGCTCTACATCCATCTGTTATTTGACTGAAATGCAGTTTTTATGTGTAATTATTAGTATGAGAATTCTATTCCCCCGGGTTGCCTATCAAAACATAGCCTCAAGTATTTAATTAAATCTTCAAAAAAATCGTTCATTGTTTTTTAAATAGATTGTAATTCATTTCATAAAATGTAAAAAACAGTTTGTGTTGTCTTTTCAAAATTGGCCGCAAGAAAGGATAGCCAGCTTTTAAAGATATGTCTGACAGATGGCGTGGTGCGCTAACTATCACGCGCTCTTTCATATTTTTAAAAGCTGGCTATCCTTACTTGCGGCCAATTTTACATAGGCATTCCAAATTTTTTATGTTCTTTTTCTTTTTTTTTCGAAAATTTTAATAAAAACACTTGCAGTCCCCGGTAGAATCACTACTAATAATTATATATAAAAATTTAATTTCATGCAAATAACAGATGGACGTAGATATCATGCAGCTGGGTCTTGGACTATTCACAGTACATAAGTACAGAGAATTGTTATAAATTAACGCTCAGTGCAATACCTCGCAACTTACACTGTGACAAAAATTTCATCTGTCATTCTGAGAGGCTGCAGTTTAACCTTACCACAAACTGCGCTAATATCGCCGGTAAAATCTCGAGGCGTCACTCATGCGCCAATACGTACGTTATGCTGCGTAATATTAGCTTTAACTGTGGAACATGCCGCTCGGGTCTCAATCGATGTGCAACTATTTTTATTTTAATGAAGTAATGATTTCACATCATGGCACCCATGAAAGCAACTTCCTTTAAAAAAATCAAAGTGCATTAATACATTCATTACATCTCTATATTAACGTGATTCCAAATTTCTCTGCTTACTATAACATCAATCAGAGAATATAACGGAAACATCTGCATCAAATGAATGTAAATATGCAGAAGGCAATTCATAATTAATATGTTGATTTAAACGAGAAACCATACTTTCCTTTTAGTGTTCTGTCAGTTAATTTCCTTTCAATTGCTTAGCAAAATAGACTTTGTCTTTAAATAAAGCTCAAAACCTTCGTTTTTGCAGAAACTCCTCTGGCCGTTGTTAGATCGGTAAGCGTTACGGACACAACGACCAAGATTAGCCTGTTATTAGTACTGGTGATCGATTGATGACTATATTTAACTAAGTATATTGAATGCGGAAAATGTTTAAGAATTGTTCCAGGAGCCCTGTGACACGTCCAGTTACTAGGAATGTTTTTATCTAAGCATGTCGGAGAAGGTAGAATAAAATAATGTAGTAATAAACTAAACCTTTAAGCATCGTTATAAACACCGCCAGTAATGGAATAGAGTGCCTAGAAATTGTCTAGAGAGACACTTCAAAATTGTGTTTTTATATTACGAATGACATGATTACTTCATCAAATAGTTTCCACCCTCCATTTTTGATACTTTTCAATGATTCACATATTGGGATGGATGGATGGTTCGCTGGCACTGCCATAATCATCCAATGTAGCTTACCCGGAATACTTATAAATTCAACAATGAATAAGGAATATTACTGAATGAAACATTTAAACAGTCATCTTTTGAGGCAAAATGTCTTATTCCCTGGACGAAGGTAATTTACACTGAAAAAAAGTTTTCTTATTTACTTTATAGTATGATTTTCGTAGACAATATGAGGAAACGGTGAGTACTGAAAAATTACTACGTTAAAGCTCCACATGAATAAGAGAATGACGATGGTATAAATCGATATCACCATTCTGTTCTTCCTTTATGGTTTTACGTCTCATCTACATCTGCACCTAATATAAATCCTTACTATTCATACATACGAAAAATTACCGTTAACAGATATATAACTAAATATTTTAACTGTGCCATTTTGTATCATACGTCGTGAAAGTCTTCAGATATATAGATGGCCAAGTTCAGGGTCTGGATTATGACTCTGGCCGTAATGTTTTCTCCTGGAATAGGCTGCATCGGTAACTCCAGCGCTTCAGAAGGTTACCCTCCTGGAATATATGATGGACTCCAGCAGTCACTAAATAGGATCAGAGGTGATTACGGCCGGTTGTGATCGCCCTCAACTTTCTACCACTCAAGGCATCTAGGTTTTTAGTTTAGTAAAGCTATTTTTTTAATTTCACTTAGTAAGATCCACAGTCTTTCTGAACGCAGTATATCGACAATCCTTAGACCTTGCAGTTGAAGTTTCAGAACCAACATGCAGTAGTGCGATAATCTTTTGGTTTTTTGTTGCAGTTGCTGTCCTATCACAGTTGAATTTCTATGCCATAGCAGAGAAACACCATTCTTTACATCCGTTGGCTCAGTTGGACAAGACTCGTAACTGAGGAACGGGAGATCTCTGGTTTGATTCCTGGCCTCGCCCAGAATTTTTACGGGCCTTAAAATTCACCTTCATCTCTTGCAAAGCTTTTATGTTTGTTAATGTGAGGTGATAAGATGATACGTGGTTCATATTTCACATTAAAATGTTCGGCCCGTTTACCTGGCAGGATTGTCAGGCACCTACGATAGAGTTGCAATACACATTTCAGCTTCTTTATATCCGAAACACCTTCTATGGTGTGCTTTCCGCACCACACTCTCAGCTGCTTTTGGTGAAAGTTCATATTTATTTAGGAAGCTGTTGTATGGTCCATTGCGGGTAATGTATTGGATTGTTCCTGAAGTAGAATGACAAATTCCAGATTTCAGTTTTCCCAAAATCACTCCAGGCGAATGCGGGGATGGTTCCTTCAACTGAGCATGGAAAAATTTCTCCCCGTTCCTTGTACCCAATTATCTGCCGCCTCTAATGACCTAGATGTAGGCTAGGCGTAAAGCCGTAAGGAAGAAAGAAAACAGTTATCTGAGGCGAAGAACATCGATTAGGGGATTTCTTTCGTAATTTAAAGATTACCTTTTGTGCAAAGAAACCGAGAAAATAAAGGAGTCAGCTGTTGCTGCAGCACGGTTACTCTGTGAAATCAACAAAGTAATTAATAAGACTCTAAAATTCTGTACTGTAATTAGGGTCCATGGAAATTAAACCGCCTGTTGTCGTTGGCTTGTCTCCGTAGCGGAGAGATGAATTAAGTTTTCGATGTTTGCTCCCATTGCAGCAGCTGAAGCAGTCTGCGAACCCATTTATCTTCCCGCGGCTACGCCCCTCTCCGCCCCCACCACATTTCTTTCGCCGACCAGGCAGACGCTCTCAGGATTTAAGATTTGACGGAAGTACTGCTAACATCATGCTGCTGGCGACTTAGCTCAACTTACAAACGAACTAATGCCTCCGACAATAACTATCAGAAAAAGTCATACTTCATCACCACTTCGATTTCAACTTCTGTATTGTAAGATCTTGGAAGATAATTGGAATTTCTCTTTTTTAAGTGATCATTTTAATTTATATTAACTTCTCTACCAGCTCTGTTAAAACTTTTCTTTTAACATGCGGACATGCGAAACTAGAAAACATATTTGGCTGACTCCTAAACCAAAAAAACAACGTAGACAGTGTTCATTTATTAAATTTAATGTTGTAAAATTACAATTACTGCACATTATAACGTCTGTTACTGTTTCTCTGTTATGACATTTGCCATATATTTTTCCCCTTTTTTGCATTTAGTTTCAGCCATCTATGGACTACGATTACGCAACTTCATTTCCTCTTCTGAGTTGCCTTCCTCCGTCGCCAGCACTCTTTCATTCTCTGGATCACTCTTACTTATTCTGTCTCTGAGAATACCTTCCTTTTCCTGAATGGTTTTTCTACAGTCAGATCCTTTACCTTCGCAATTTTTCCTCTAAATAGTTCCCTGTGTCCGATGTCTTCCATCTTGATCCGCAACTTTTCAGATCCAATTTTTTTTTTAATTTAATTTAATTTTTTTTCTGCTTAAGGGGAGACGGAAGGCAATTTTTATCCCTATTCTACCAATGCTATTTTATCCTTTGAATAGGTACACTTTCAAGAAGAACTATAAGTGATAAAACAATGAAATTTTTACTGAATATATAAAACATATATGTCTGAATTTACAAGTAAAATGAACATAATACCTCTTATGGTTTTACAGGAAAATTTTTTTTTATTCTTTCAGAAGTAAATTTTTTTTTTTAGTACATTAATTATTATAAAACAGTTGCTGATTGTTTGGTGGATTTCAATTTACTTGTAATGATTTATTACCATCTTAAAGTACAAATAGACCAAATTTCATCTTTCTAACCCCATTAGTTTATTAAATAATGGTACCTGAAAATAAAAAAATGTAGTTTTGAGAAAAATCAATTTAAAGTTTAATATTGAATTCTAGTATAGTTATTAATGAGAATTACTAACCACTAATATTTTCCTGCAACATACTGAGCATCATCTGAATCATACTGATCTTCTTTTCTTCTCTTGGTTCCTCTTCTTTTCTGTCTAGCTTCTTTTGTGCATTTTAAATTAGCAATATCGGCTTTGCGGATTCTCTCTTTATCTATTTGTACCAAGGAGTTTGCAGTATTTCCACTGGATTTTATGCCCAATAATTCCAAGACACCCAATTTTCTAGTTACACCATCATTAAAGCATAAAATAGCATCATAAACACCAAATTTGAGGGTTGTAATCTGCACAAATACAGTTTTTGATAACCGGGTCCAAATGACAGAATTCACATATTCATTTAAATTTTGGGTTTTCCCATGAAGACATTTCTTCAACAACATATCTTTACACAGGTCTCTAAATATAGGTTTAATTTCATTCATTACTGCTTCAGGTAAAGAATGTTTGTGGTCATATCTGTCACTTCTCCTGTACTTGCACCAAGTGTCAGGATCATTCGGGCAAAGAGAGTGCACAGGATTTTCATTTGTGGATAGCTTATGGAAAAAGATAGCCCATACAGCTTTTTTCATGTTTTCTAAATTCTCTACATTTCTTCTGATGGCCAAGCCTTAATAATTCTGTAATCTATCTATTTCAACATTTGTCAGGCGACCTTTACCACCTAGCTTCTTACCATCTTCCAATACAATTTTTGACTTTTCTTTTAATAATCTTCTCAACCTGGAACCCATTCTCTTCTGGACATGCCCAATGCACTCTAATTTAGAAATTGTGACATTAGGACCATAGGGTTGTTCTGCACATACCCGGTGAAAAGCCTTGCTGTCACCATCCCCTAAATACTGGCGCCAAACGGAAGGCGTGGCGTTTAAATGCGAGATTGCACAGAGCGTCAGGAAAACCATCATAACTCCCGAAAAAATTGTCGGATTTTTATAAAACAAAAACTGTTTTACTCAGAAAATACCAGGCAGTTCAAATACGCTAAAATCGAAAAATCGAATTTTTTAGCCCAGCTGCCTTCCGTCTCCCCTTAACGTCTCTCTAACAGCGAGGTCTTTAGACACTGGAAAGGATGGGGGGAAAGGAATGGGAAGGAATTCAGCCATGGCCTTTTGAAGGAAGCATCCCGGCATTTGCCTGGAGTGACTTGAGAAACCATGTTTTCAGATCCTGATGGACCTCCTTCACCCATGGAACTTGAGTCTTACTGTTCTCTTGAAAGATGAGTATTTTCTTTGGCATTGTTTCTGGTTCCATTCTCACCGAGCGTGGCGGTGTAACGGATAGCGTTCTCGCCTCGCATTCGGGAGGACGGCGGTTCGATCCCCGTCCGGGCATCCAGATTTGGGTTTTCCATGGTTTCCCAAATCACTCCAGGCAAATGCCGGGATGCTTCCTTCAAAAGGCCATGGCCGAATTCCTTCCCATTCCTAGCCCCCATCCTTGCCCCCCATCCTTGCCCCCCATCCTTTCCCGTCTCTAAAGACCTCGATGTTGAGAGACGTAAATACAATTAAAAAAAAAATGGTTCCATTCTCTTGATGTATCCATAGAAAGCTAATCTCCTTTTATTAATTGTGTCTGATTCCTCTTCAAACTTATTGTATAATTTTTGGTTCGAGCTCAAATGGAAATTAAATTCGCTTCCTGTCACTTTTTTGGTCGCAAGATCTTCCTTATAAACTTTCTTTCTTTTCTATTTCTGTCCCTTTATAATTAGTGTTTCTGCTGCGTATAAACATTCTGGCTTCACTATCGTACTATACTGATTCATATGTTTTTCATTTATTTCATTTAAATGTTTATTTAGCCGGACAAGATTAGGGCAATCAAGCCCTGTCTTACATGTTATCTGGTGTTCACAAAACAGTTGCACAAATTAACAAAATACAACACCTATTTTATATGTTGCTTCAAATTAACTTATAATAAAAATATTGATAAAAATCTTAAAAATATTGATGTTTAGCTGGTAAATTAGAAAGTATGTGCTATAAACTAATGCTAGTGAAGTCTGAAGAAGAAAATGGTACAAACTATTTACTAATGAATACTGGAGCCTCGTTTATTAGGAACTCTCAGCATTAACATTGCACTGTGTAATATTAATTACTGCCTGCGCTGAAAAAGTATTTTCTCACTGCTAGGGAAAATAATATCCGACCATCAAAGTTGTAGCTTTATAACTCAGAGATGAATATCCGACGTACATACAACTATTACATTATATCACAGGAAACCAGAGGGCATCTTGATTTTATATATAATACTAATCCACGTGTTACATTTACCAGGTTCGATATTATTCGGCAAATAATAATTGCTAAAATTTTCAACTAATGTCTCGAAATGTTCATGGCTTATGTAAAATATGGCTCTATGCCTGACATCAGCAACAGTAAAAAAATTTGCTCCAAGAGGTAACATTTATATATTCTCTTTTTTCTTCTTTCTGGCCTCGCATTCGGGAAGACGCCGGTTCGAATCCCCGTCCGGGAATCCAGATTTGGGTTTTCCATGGTTTCCCAAATCACTCCAGGCAAATGCCGGGATGCTTCCTTCAAAAGGCCATGGCCGAATTCAATCCAATTCCTTGCCCCCCATCCTTTCCCGTCTCTAAAGACCTCGCTGTTAGAGAGACGTTAAGCAGATTAAAAAAAAAAACATCTTTTTTTTTCTCATACGCCTCTTCGCCTTTGTGAACTTGGAGTTCGTTGAAGGTTTGGCGACAAGGAACGGGAAGGAACCTGACCTCGGCCCTTGGAAAGAACCATGCTGTCATTCACCTGATGTGATTTAGAGAAACCATGGAAAATTTAAATCTCAGTGGCCAGATGGGGATCTGAACCCCCATCGTTCCGCATTCCAGAACCGAGGGTTACCACTCGCACAACAAGTTCGGTGTATATCTTCCCCTCTGATGACACAGTATTGTTTTTCCCATTTCGTAACCGAGTCATTGCTAGTAGGAAGGTACAACACTTGCTGCAACAAACTGAAGAACGGGCCCTCATTTGGCCTATTACTATCAATTTTACGAAAGCGTTGGATATAACGCCAATACAACAGTACGGGAAACGGCCGGTAAAATACCTCGTAGTGATACTGGACAATCGCATCGATACCCAGGGAAACAGCAGCGTGATTCCCACGTCCATTTGTTATTCGATTCAAATACAATTTTTATGTGTAATTTAATTATTAATGGCAGAATACGATTCTGCAGGGATGCCTATCAAAATATGGCCGCAAGTATTTTTATTTAAAGTTTCAAAAAAATCGTTCACTTCTTTTTTTAAACATATATATATATATATATATATATATATATATATATATATATAAATAATTCATTTCAAAGAGAGGCATGTAAATAACAACAAGTTTGGGTTGGTTATGTAAATAGCGTCCGTAAGTTGGGATTGTCAGCTGTCAGACGGTGTGGTGCACTAAATCTTTCTCGCTTTTACATATCTTCAATAGCTGTAAATCCATACTTGCTGCCACTTTTACGTAGGACACCTAAACTTTTTTATGTTCTTTTTGTGTCTCTATTTGAAATGAACTATTATATAATTTTTTATTATTATTTTTTTTAAAAAAGTGATCGAAATTATTTGATATATATATTTTTTTTTTTTTTTTGAAAATTTAACTAAAAATACTTGCGGCCATATTTTGAGAGTCAACCCGGTGGAATCGTATTCTGCTACTAATAATTATACATAAAAATTGCATTTCAATCAGATAACAGATGGTCGTAGAAATCATGCAACTGTAAGTGCTTCACCGGTTACATGAATTGTGTGCGGTACTCTGGAACATCGATTTCTTGCCTGCCGAAAGAGGAGAAGCCACCTACTGTGCTTGGTGCTACCCATTCCAGAATACGTGATCCTGTTATGGGAGTACTCGACGAAGAAATATATCGTCAGACTGAAAACCACTGGGACCGGCATTCGAGAGTACACGGATTCAAATCCCTTTCCAGCTCTCCAGAATTGGGTTTTACGTGATTTTCCAATATCACTCCAGGCGAATGCTGGAATGGTTCCTTCAAAATGGCCATGACTGAACCACTTTTCCGTCTTTTTCCTCAGTCCTCTCTCTTCTCTATTGACG
Organism: Vandiemenella viatica; assembly: GCA_031002005.1. Classification (NCBI taxonomy): domain Eukaryota; kingdom Metazoa; phylum Arthropoda; class Insecta; order Orthoptera; family Morabidae; genus Vandiemenella; species Vandiemenella viatica. Next base: position 152,270,644 of record JARYHS010008075.1, read on the forward strand.
TTTACGGTGATGAGGCACAAAGCCATAGACCAACATAAAATAATACCAAAACACGCGGTGCGACATGCCCTCCACCTCCCACAGCGGTTCGCCATAAGAGATCCGCATGAATCCTCTTGCAGCTCTCTCCTTCTGCACAGCATGAAGACATTGACCACATCCTTTTACAGAAAAGTCCTAGGATCTCTCAGCACTTTCATTGCGACATGCTGGAGGTATTACAGACTAACAGTCTTTGACTGTCGCTAACTCTGTTGAAGATAAAACCTGAGAAACAAACTAACAAACAGTAAAGGCATATCAGTAGAGAAGCGAATAATACAACATGAAGCTTCAAGCACAGAGAAACTTCTCTAATTCGGATCTGAAGGGACCATAAATAAACTTTAAATTACCGAAAATTCGAATAGGAAGTGTTTCTAAAAGTAGGTAAAATTTAAAAAAAAGTCGGTAAAAATTAAGTTTTAACTTCTTTATTTAGACGTCACTTATTAAAAATATAATGTACAATGCCGAATTTATAGTTTAGCAAAAAATTTAAAATGGCTAACTTTTTTTTTTTTTTTTTTAAATGAATTTTTTAAAGGACTTGAAGTCCTGGAGTTTATTTAAAGCAAAGAAGAGAGAATCATTCACGTTAGCTTGGCCCTCGATGTAGCGTCGAAGTTCGTGGATATAGTTAAATGCAAGGCATTAATAAACAAATTGCACAGAAAACAAACCATGAACACAAGCACGGACTGTTCACGACTAGTGTACTTTTAAAATCGCACACAAAGCAGCAGACAAGGCTCCTACATTTGACCGAACTGTAAATGGATTAGAAAACAGCGACGCAGGTGGCTGGCCGATTGATGAGTCACCGCATTCTTAGAAACAATAACAATGCTCTGGACAGTGGCATTAATGATTGCTGAAAAGTTCTTACAAGACAATGCTGGAGAAAAATATTTTTTAACAATCATTAATTAATATACGAATTAAATGTACTTTTCCTAAATAAGAACAAATTTTCTTCGAATTAACGCAAGATAAATTCGAATTATATGAGTTATATTTACACTAGTTTAATACAAAATTCAAGGACCAGAAGAAAATTTCGAATTATGGAGAGTTCGAATTAAAAAAGTTGGAATTACAAAAGTTTTACTGTGTATGTTTTAGGACAACACGCTTTGAAAAACACTACCTTATAACAAGTAAGGCAGGGGCTGGGAGAAATGGTCTATTACATGATTAGCGTAAAAAGGCAGCTTCTATTTCAACGACAGCACCTTGTTTCTAAGTGTAAAATATTTGTACAAGATGTCTGAATAGATTTGTTCTGATAATTAAGAATGATCAGCATGCCCTCCATATACTAAAGATTAGATATCTATTCCAAATTCAAGGGCGGCTCTACTAAACCAGATTTTCGCTCTCGTAGTAAGTGCTCAATGGGAAAAGATGGAGCGAGTGCTTTTCATCTCGATTTTGCGGTGAGAATGAGTTACTGATATTCACACAACGACCTGTATCATCTACAGCAGGTTTTCCTAACCTGTGGTCAGCGCTACCCCGGGAGTCCTTTCCCAAATCGTTTATCGAGGTGTGAGAACACGTGAACTCTGGCCACAATGCATGAGATGCGATTCCAACTATCAAATAACAGTTCTAGTATAGACAATTTCCAATTATTATTATTATTATTATTATTATTACTGTTATTAAGGGGTCCGTGCCTAGTATGTAAGAGGTCCATGGCTAGTTTGTAAGGGGTCCGTGGCTAATCTCTAAGGGGTCCATGGCTAGTCTCTATCGGGATCCATGGCTAGTCTCTATCGGGATCCATGGCTAGTCTCTAAGGGGTCCATGGTTAGCCTCTAAAGGATCCACCGTTGAAGTTGGGGAAGGCTGAACTACAGTTTCCAACTTGAGAATGAATATTACTGTAGATATTCGCTCTCTTGTTGTTGTTGTTGTTGTTGTTGTTGTTATTAGAGTTTTAGGGCGCGTCGACGACGGGGTCATTAGCGCCCTAACAACAACCAGTCGTGACAATGTGGCAAAATTGCCGTCTCTGTGGCCGACTGTAAAGGGGTCGGCCACAGACACAGCACAATAAAATACTAACATACTAACTAAAATACCGTCTGCGTGGCCGACTGTAAAGAGATCGGCCACACAGACGGCAACTTAAAATATAAAACTGAGACAAGGAAATAAAATATTAAAACGCATACATTAACTGGTTGGCTGTAAAAGGGCCAACCAGTTTAAAAAACAAGTTAGCTGGCTGGCTGTAAAAGGGCCAGCCATTTAAGCAGTGTCACGAGTAAAAATGTACTTGGATTGGTGGTTGTAAATGGCCACCAATCCAATCTAAAACCTAGGCCGATCTGCCCAAAATTTTTGGGACAAGACCGGCCAAGCTGCAAAACTTTAAAACCTTAGCCACATTGTCACCGTCATCGTTTAAAATAAGGGACAGATCGTTGGCTAAGCCAACGTCTTCCCTTAAATCTAAAAACAGTACACATTCGGTTAAAATGTGGCGTACCGTCAAAGGTACGCCACAAGCATCACATTCCGGAGGGTCCTCTCGGCGGAGAAGAAAGCTGTGCGTCAGAGGACAGTGCCCTATTCGGAGGCGAGTAAGGAGAACCTCATCCCTCCTCGCCCGCTGGAAGGAGCTGCTCCACGGCTGAACGGTCGGTTTGACCAGCCGGAGCTTATTATGCTCAACTTCCAGCCACTGCCTCTGCCAAACATCAGAAACGAATCTCTTCACCGCCGAGGCAAGGTCTGACTTTGGGACCGGTTCAAAGTCGGTTCTGACCTTGTCGCAGGCTAACTTGGCAGCTACATCGGCTGCCTCGTTCCCCCTGATTCCCACATGGCCCGGTACCCAGCAGAATAATACCTCCTTTCCACGAGATTGGAGGGAAAGGAGGGCGTCCTGTATATCCTGGACTAGACGATCTGCTGGATACATATTTCCTATGGCCTGAATACAGCTGAGGGAATCACAGCATATAATGAACAACTTATCGCGCATTACTTTCATATGCTGGAGCGACTTCAACACGGCATAGCATTCGGCGGTGTAAACACTGCACCTGCCGTCTAGTTTGAATGTGTAAGTCGCTCGAGGGAACACTACAGAGCAACCAACTCCGTTAGCCTGCTTAGACCCATCCGTATATACCGGGGTAAAAGTGTGATGCTCATTTAGAATGTCAGTAAAAACATTATTAAAAACACTGTCAGCGGTACAAACTTTGTTGTACCGAGACAGGTCTAAAATAATTCTGGGCCTCTCTAAAAGCCAGGGAGGAGATTTACTCCAACCCTGGTGATAAAAAGAGGGAAGCTCTAATCCGTATTGTTCTAAAATAGCCTTTGTACGGTAGCTGAACGGTTTAGTGGCTCTATACCGGTTGGTATAGAGCCGCTCGTAGTTGGGATGGAGCACTATGTCGTGCACGGGACTGCCAGGTGTTATGGCAACGTGCATGTAGTGTCGCACCATGAGGAGTTGCCGGCGGATGGTAAGCGGCGGCTCGCCCGAGTCAGCACAAATGCTGACAATAGGACTAGTGCGATATGCACCCGTGGCGAGCCGAATTCCAGCATGGTGGACACTATCCAACATACGGAGATAGCTGTCCCGTGCCGAACCATACACAATACAACCGTATTCCAGCCGCGACCGTACAAAGGCTCTGTAAAATTGTAGCAGGCAGGAGCGATCAGCGCCCCATGACCTGCCACACAAACATTTTAAAACATTTAGAGCTTTTGAGGCTCTGGCTTTCACATCTTTGAGATGTGGTAGCCAGGTTAATCTGTTGTCTAAAATGAGGCCCAGAAACCGAACTGATTCAGTAAAACTTAATACGGTGTTCCTCAGGGTAAGGTGAGGCTCTGGTAAAAGACTTCTGCTGCGATTAAAAAGTACACACCGGTTTTCTCAGCAGAGAAACGAAAACCGGTGTGCACTGACCATTCGTCCAGCCTGTTCAACGCGAGCTGCAATTGCCGCTCGGCGCTTCTCAGGCTGGACGATACAATAAAAATTAAAAAGTCATCCACATATAAGGAGTACCGAAGGGGACTCCTTATAACGGCTGCTATGCTATTTATAGCAATGGCAAAAAGTGTAACGCTTAAAACTGACCCCTGAGGGACACCGTTTTCCTGAATAAAAAGATCAGACACTTCACTACCGACTCGGTACCGGAAGCAACGACCAGATAAAAAATGATTTTAAAAAAACGGGGTAGGTTTCCCCTAAAACCCCATTCATGTAACTGTTTTAAAATCACATGCCGCCAGGTAGTATCGTAGGCCTTTTCAAGGTCGAAAAAAACACCCACAAGGTGTTGGCTGCGGATGAACGCATCCTGTATTGCCGCCTCCAGGAGGATCAGGTTGTCCAAGGTGGAACGGAACTTCCTGAATCCACACTGAAAGCGGCTCAGCAGATTTCGGGATTCAAGACACCAGACGAGGCGGCGATTGACCATCCTCTCCAGTGTCTTACCCACGCAGCTTGTAAGGGCGATGCTACGATAGCTACCTGGCAGCAATTTGTCCTTACCAGGCTTTAAAATAGGGATAAGCGTTGCTTCTTTCCACGAGTCGGGGAAGTGTCCTTCGGTCCATATCTGATTAAAAATATCTAAAAGGTACTCCTTAGCATCTTTACTAAGATGCCTCAGCATCTGGTACTGGATCAGATCAGGCCCTGGAGCAGTGTCGTTTGCACTGTTTATTGCTGACTCCAGCTCCCAAGATGTAAATGGGCAGTTGTAGGCCTCTGTATTCGACGAATCGAAGCAAAGCGGGCGCCTCTCGGCAGCGACTCTTCGTCGCTGAAACCGAGGGTCAAAATTAGCAGTCGATGTGATGGCGGCGAAGTTCTCCGCCATCAGCTGCGCTATGCTTCGTTCGTCGGTAATTATACATCCGTGATCCAGTAACCCAGATACTGGTGGACGGGAGTACCTTCCAGATATACGGCGGATAGACTCCCATACTTTCGACGAAGGTGTGGAACGATTAATACTGCTCACAAAGTTCTGCCATGACCTTTGTTTGCTCTCCTTAATCACCCGGCGCGCCTTAGCTCTTGCTATACGGAACGCTGCTAGGTTGTCAGATGTTGGGTGCAGCTTAAAATGCCGCAGCGCCCGTCTACCGACCCTGAATAGCGTAGCGACATTCGTCGCTCCACCAGGGGACGGGCGTCCTTCGCAGCGTTCCGGAGCTTTTGGGCATAGAAACGTCAGCAGCCTGGTGAATCACTTCTGCTAAGTGACTCACCTTCTCCTCTATGTTGTCACGTGGTTCCAGGACAACAGAACGGCAGAAAAGCTGCCAGTCTGCTTTACTGACGTTCCATTTGCGCCGGGCGCTCGCTCCTCTAATCTCGGGACCTAAGTGCATCCATATGGGGAAGTGGTCGCTTCCGTGAAGGTCGCGGTCCACTTCCCACTGCACGGAGTCCGCAATTGAAGGAGAACACAAAGAAAGGTCGATGGCAGAGGACGTACCGGTAGCAGCGGTGAAATGAGTCATTTGCCCTGTATTTAGGATACAAATTTCCTCCTGCTCTATCAATCTACCAACCACTCGGCCCCTGGGGCAATCGGTGGTGGAACCCCACACCGCACTGTGGGCGTTGAAATCTCCCAATAGGAGAAAGGGCCGAGTGAGTTGTCGTGTAATGCCAACCAGGTCGTCGTAGTCGACGGACAAACTGGGTGGCAGATAGATAGAGCATACGGTCAGTTGTATTGGACCGTGTATTTTCACCGCTACTGCTTGTAGATGAGAGGTGAGAGCAACGGGTTCGGAGTGGACAGTGTTCCGAACAAACACGGCCACTCCGCCCTTCGCTCGATCACCCTCGGTATCGTCCTTACGGTACACATCATATCCTCTTAGCACAGGTTGGTGTGATGGTCTGAAATGTGTCTCTTGCAGACAGAGACACAAAGGATCAGACCGTGCTAAGAGGTGTAACTCCTCTTTGTGAGCTGTAAATCCATTGATGTTCACTGAAGTATGGGAGCCATCCTTACCTATTTAACCTCACCCGCCCCGGTTCGGGTGGGTCTTCAGTCATTCCTGCTGAGGAACGGGACCAGACACGTCCACCAGCATTTCCGTTTCTTCCTGCCCGGAAGCGGAGACAGACATCTCCGACCCAGAGGACTCCTCAAATTCCTCGTTGTTCTTTTTCTTCTTCTTCTTCTTCTTCCCCATACTCTCCCTACTGATTGACAGTCTGGGAGGGGACGAAGAAGGGGACTTGACAAACTGGGTCGGATCAGTCTGTCGAAACTTGGGACCTCTGATCTTCTGGTCACCTCTATTTCCACCGCTAGCTAATGGTATCGCTACCATTTCAATAGCCCGCGGTGGAATAGGAGGTGCTATTAACTTGACTGCTGGTGGGGTCTTTGTTACTGCTGCTGGATTGGTCGAGGCTGCAGAAGTGTTGCTAGCGACATCCGCGGTCTTTGGTGTGATGACCTTGGTGGACTTGGCACCACACTTGCATTGACATGAGCACACTGTGCTTGTGCTCATGTCTGCAAAGGATGTCTGCGTAGCAACACTTTCTTTCCCTGACGGGAGTCGAGACCATCTTGGCAAAGCTTGTTCCAAAATTGGAGCGGCGAGCGCTTTCGCCTTCTTCTTTGCCTTACATAAGGTATCCGCTCCTTTGGTCTTCAACTCCTGTATCTTGCGCTCTTCAAGATACACTTGACACCTCCCTGCTCCAGGCCGGGTGCGACCCGGAGCAGTTGACACACACCTGTGGGAGCGTGCAATTGGCACCAGGCTCATGTGCCCCCCTTGCCGCATCTACACAGGTGGGGTTGCCCTTGCATGACGCCGTCGTATGCCGAACCTCTGGCACTGGAAGCAGCGCATTGGGTCCGGAACATACGGACGGACGTTCAGGTTGATGTAGCCAGCTTTTATACACTTGGGCAACACTGGAGTGTCAAACGTCAGGACGAAGGTGGCAGTCTTTTTCAAGACTGCCATTTACCCTCCGTGTAATCTGACGCACCTCGACCACTTGCTGATCTTCCCACTCCTTAACCAGTTCCTCGGTTGCTAAATCCATAATATCCGGCAGGTCACTACGCCTTTTGATCGATTCAAGGATTTGTGGGGTTCGCTTTTACAGCGAACTCCCCGAGCTTCTCGCAGTTAAGGAGCTGGGATGCCTGCCTACTGGTGGATGTTTCCAAGCAGCAGCGTCCCATTCCTCAGCTTTTTAATTGATTTCAGGGTGCCAACTAACCCTTCTAAACCCTTATTAATATAAAACGGGACACTTTTTCAAATGTCCCCTCCAACCTCTGCATGATAACGAAAGCGTTCGAAATCGAACATTCTTTCCCGTTACGGTGTCCCTCAGAGGCGGGGGGGCTATCAACCCTTGCCCGCTTCTTTGTATTGGGTGTATTTTTATTTGCCTGCGGCACACCCGTACCGCAGGGTTCTTGGGTTTTTTTGTGAGGCTTAATTTTTGGTCCCACGAGAAAAACCAGTATAAAAAGGAATGCTTATACAACAGGGGTGCGCAGGTGCCCCTGAGGTTGCACGTTAATGAGTGATCTCCCTCATCACCCATTCACCTCCTCGGCACGTGGCTGACCTTGAGGTTGAGGGGTTTTTTATAGAGGTTTCTACCATCCTCGCGATCCGGGCGATGAAGCCAAGATCCCCGTTCTCCTAGGCACACAACGTTCCACCGCCACGCCCTACGGTGGTCGTTGAAGCATGGTAGGAGTTTACGGTGTGGGAAACTTGCGGCGCTCACAAGTTTCCAGCTCGGGCACCGCGGGTTCGCCAAACCCGTACCTGGCACTTGCGTACCAGGCCCCTGCGGGGTCGCTCTCTTGTTTACCGATCTGTTTAGTGCTCTTTATAACTAGTTGCTCGCGGTGGATCAAACAGTGACTGCAACACCTTCTGAGCACTCTCCAATTATAATTCCTACACAGTCTGACGCCATTTGCTCCAGTCCAACCCATTCGCTTGAAATTAACCGTAAATCTCATGAAATTCGTTGTTGGTTTATCCGGCTGGAGCCACGTTGATGTTCGGCACCTAACGTTTAAGCCATCATGTCGTGGCTTGATCAGAGGACTTTCACGCCTCGGATCACTGTCACCTATAAATAGCTTCCAAAGCGGGCGTTAACTGAGATGACGTCACGGCAGTTCCCGTTATCTGTGTGGTAGGTTCGATGGGGACGCGTTTTCCATGTTTTCCCGCGCAGATATGACTATATATGGTCAAGTTATAACTCACGAACCCTAATCATATTATCAGGTTCTATCAGGATTCCTAAATATTTTCTACCTGCTTGAGTCTGGCAGCTCACTGACCTAGAGGACGTGATTCTCCGTGCCAGCTCTCCCCGCAAGCGGTCGTCAGGTGCAGGCTCTTCGGTGTGGTTGCCTCTTTCGGTGCCTATCCTCTTTTTTCCGATTGTCAGCCGCCGATTGATTTCTGAAGTCCAATACATCCCTCTCGCCAGCTGTACTCCGTTACTTTTCACTCACTGCGAACGGGGGCGTGAGAGGGTCTGGAGTGAAGTGGTGTCTTGGTTGGCCAATTAGGAACGTTTGCAGTACATAGCCATGATACTTGTAACTCAGAATCAAAATATTATTTGTTATTACCCCAATTTGGTTATAAAGATTTAATATGCAGAATGATAAATGCAGTTGGTGTCTACCGCGCCAGAAAGGAGAGTGTTTTGATAGATACAAAAGTCGCTAATGACCAAGATGTTGACGCTCCTTAAAGCCCCAACAGGTATAACAACAACAACAACAACATTCGAACAAGACGAGAAAGTCGCTTACCAGCTACTGAAACTCCACCGATTATGTATACGGACATCCCAGTGTTTCCATGATCAGCGTAACGTGATGAAACTGCAGCTAGACCCTTGAAGTGCTTGGCTGAAATATTCCTTTCGATACAGTAAGGTGGAGCCATTTGAATCATGGGTTTTTTTGTATTAAAATAAGTGATCAGTTCTTTGTGCCTCTTTCGTGTGGAATCTGGACACCATTTGTTGTGTTATATCTTATGTGTGGTGATATAGAAGAAACCACAAGAAACTATGAGTAAATATATCCAACGTATGCTAAAAGCCTAAAATTCGCGAAATAGTTCAGCACTCCAAAACTAAGGCAACTAGTCACGCTTCCATCATCTGTTAAAAACCCCCTTTCCCTAGTGTCTGTAAAGCAGTGTTTCCCAACCTTTTTTGGGTCATGCCCCACTTTTAACATTTGTTAGCCCCCCCCCCCCCTACATAATTTTAAATAAAAAAATTATTTTTTATTAATGAAAATCATATAGGATGATTTTTGAAAGATAACACTTTAATATTGTCATAAAACACAGTAAGTAAAATTAAAAAACATATAATGAAATACTAAAATTCAAATTCAAAAGATTTTTAATAAAGATTTATTATGGCAACTTAGTGTGATCCTTGCGCTTGATGCTTGACATAGAGATTTTATATTAGGCTCCAATTTAGTAAGCTTGAAACTCAAGTCTCCACGTTGTGATATATCCAGTCGATTTCTTTTTTTTTATCAGTAAATGATTTACTGATAACAGGCCGACAGGCGGCATATTACGCGGTGAATCCCAAAAAGGTCAAGTTGACGACTCAAATCATCCAGATGATATATTTTGCTAACATCAAACGAAACTATACCTAATAATTATTTACAGCACTGTTTTAAGAATTTGCTATTTTGCTATATTTTGTACCTATATCTAGCATTGCATTTAAATAACCCGAAGAGAAAGTGGTAAAGTCGTATCAAGTCAATTTCTAAATTGCCCCCCTAAAAAAACCAAATTGCCCCCTGTGGGGCGTGGGCCCCACGTTGGGAAACACTGCTGTAAAGTGTCATATAGACAGGACTTCTATCATTTTGATTATCCTTCTAATCAGAGATTCCTTAACCAATGCGGGAACAATCCCTTGAATATACTAGAAAGCCGACTCGTTAATTGGCTTCAGTGCATCGGTTACCCTCGTTGATTGTGCTATTGTAAAGCTTAGACATTATACTATATTGTGAATACGGGAAGATTGTCTACGGTGCAGATTAGTGGAGATTTAGTTGAACTTATAAATTTAATGTTATCTGACACTGAATTATTTCGCCATGTGTTCTCACGTTGTTTTTTTTTTTCTTTTTTTTTTGCGCCTCGTCGAAGTTTAGATCATTAGGGGCGGGAAATGACTGGGGGCAAGAAATTAGGGGCGGAAAACGCAAATCTGGATGGCCGGACGGGGATTTGAACCCGCGTGCTCTCGATTGCGAGGCCAGAACGTTGACGCTCACTCACCACATTCGGTCCTCGTGTTGAGTCATTGTTCTTGGGTATTTAGTGTTAGTATTTGATTTCATGTATAAATTGTTATCAGTTGAATGCAAAAGTGCTACGATGTTTGCAACAGTTCGTACTTGTGCTGAATTTAAACTGCAATGTAACATTTGTAAAAACGTTCATAGTGAAAGATAGTATTGTGTGTATTATCTTGCCTGTTTTGTAAGAGTATTTTATTTTCAGAGAGGTTACGATTAACTTAGACAATTTTTAAGGCAAGAGCATCAAAAGGTCTGGTAAGGTATTGACGTTCAGTGAGTAAGTATTGCAAGTAGTATTAAAACCCGAGAAATATTTCATGTTACAATATTCAACATCTCTAAAGTTATTTAATCGTCCAGCTTCCCGCATGAAAAATTACTGCATTCAACGTGGACCACACACAAGCTAATGCAATTACTCTGGATAAATTTTAATAACCATAGTCGGAACACCTGGAAAGATGGCAAAAATTACCTGGAAGATGGTATACGTGATTGCATCATAGCAGGATTTCAGAGTAACTATTGTGCAAATGCTAACAGGTATTTCCATCGCTCACAGAACTGTTTCATTAATGATCCTAATCACCGCTAATTTTCTTTCCATTTCCGCCATTTGAGGTCATATATCATGAACGTAATAGACTGTAAATAATTTCATGGGTAAATATCGCCGAAAAACAACTTAGGAGAATGAGTGCTGGAAAATTACCAAAATTACCTTGCAACCAAGAAGACATCTCGAAGTTAGACTACTTTTCCGGCTTGTCTGAAGAAGCATTGAATTGAGATAATTCAACTGATTTACGAACTCTTAAAAAAAATTCATATGACTTACTTTCTGTTTGAAATTGAGGAGCAATAGAGAACTATTTAATTCCTAGTAAGCCCAAGGAAACATCCAACTTCAACGTGCGCAAGGGATTGTCATATTTTATCTTATGGTGATTGTAGACTATCGTACACAGTTCCCCGGCTCATATGACAAGTAGATTATACGTTAAACATCAGTTTTTCATAATATCTTTGGATGTTGTTTATATGTACTACGAGTTCTTATAGTCGTTTTTAATTTATTTTTTTTGGGGGGGGGTGGGGGTATATTGCTAGAGTTTAGTGATATTATTTACATTTTATCAGTAAGAGGGTTTAGCCTCCCAGATTTTGTGTGAATTAAATCATTTTCAGCAAGGTAATTAAATATACTTAGCGCAACGAAAAACCCTTTATGATAGTGATATTTGCGTATCTAAAATGTTGTTTAAATCGCTCTTTCACAACATCATAGGCAAACAGATATAATTAAATAAAGTAGAAATAAGTACACTACACCAATCCAAATATAATGATATTTCAAATCCGTCTACCTTTGTGTGCAGCGTCGATACGGTATTCCGTGTGTAGAAAGTGGAAAAAAAAAAAACTTTCACTGAAATACTATGGACTGATTCTGCCATTTTAATGAGATGCATTTCATTTCTCTAGTGAACAAAAAAATTGCTCAGCTTGGTTTTAATATCATTTGGAATTGCAAACTCTAATTTAGAAACTATGCGTCCCCCATTTGCATGCCTGTGGAACGGGATCACATTTTTGCCGCGCCGCACGCCTCAATTAGCATTAATTAATGCAGTGGTTATATAACAAAACAAACAACGCCGTTCATTATAATTCGCTGCCCACGCCCTACGGACAATTTTTGGGGTTTTAAAATCTGTCTGAACACAGAGAGGAATTCGCGTTCCATAGCTTCGCTGATCGTTTTGAAAGAAAAGGATGCAAATGACAACGACATCACGTCAACTACAAAGCTTTAGTGGCTGTGGGCAGCCAGGGAAATGTTTGACTGTCGGCCATATTACCGAAAACCCTTTAGAAGAGTGAAATTCAGTTTATAATGGCGCAGCCAACAACACCCTACCAATAGCACCTCATCATGGCCGTCACACGCAGGAGAGGACTGGGGACAAGGAACGGGTAAGAATTCGTCCATTGAAGCATTCGCCTACGGTGACTTCAGGAAATCATGGAAAACCGAAGACGGTAATTTGAACCCACTAGTTCCCGAATGCCAGGCCTAGGCGTTAGCGCTCGCCCATTAAGCTCGGTGTGGATTTGTAACTGGATGTGTGTATGGGTGTGATGTATTATAGAAGTATAAAAGATTCTGTGGTTTTTATGTACTCCATAGCCATATTATGATGATACTGGTGACGAGGCATGGAAAGATATTGGTGTAGGTATGAAAAGTAGTGCATCGAAGGGAAAAGATGACCATGACCACAAGCTGGCACTCGATTTCAGGCACAAGGATGTGGGAATATTGTCTTTTTTATATAAGGGTATCAGGGATTGGAATAAGTTACCAAGGTAGATGATGAATAATTTACCAAAAACGATGAAACAATTTAGGGTTAAAATTTGTAGAGGGCAAATGTAGGTTGGTGCAGGAAAAGGGGAAGATGGGTGTTTAGCGAAATTTCCACCGGAGCGTGTGTTCGATTGCAATTTACCGAGCGTGGCGCGTGAGTGGTTAACGCTCTTGCCTTGAAATCGAGAAAACGACGGTTCGAATCCCCGTCCGTGCATCCAGATTTGGTTTTACCGTGGTTTCCCTAAACCACTACAGGCGAAAGCCGAGATGCTTTCTTCAAAAGGACATGGCCGAATTCCTTCCCGTTCCTTGTCCCAGTACCATCCCGCCTCTAATGACCTCTAAGTCGACGAAGCGTAAAGCTAAAAATTAAATAAAAATTCCATTGCAATATAATTAAATTAAATATACACATCCAGTTACTTACATTCTTCAGATATATTGATTAAAACGTTCTGTATATTGAGTTATCATATATGGTGAGAAACCATCAGTTGTACGTGTCATAACAAACTGCGTTCCAGAGATATTATTTCTTTAACTGTCACACGTTTTACCGTTTCTTTACGGGTAATATCAAATAACAAACAAGAAAAATATACTTACCGTTAATTTATACATACCATAGAAATTTGTAGAATTTTCATCAAGCAAGGTGTTGTTAATAGTATTTATCCAAGTCAGTTATTAAAAGGAGGAAACAGAAACGCTTCAGGTTCGTTGAACTAATTCGATTAGTGCAATTCTTTCGCAACATGAGGCATGTAATTAATTTGGTTCGGAAACGCGTAACAAGCTAATACTTTCCACTGAGCTGTGTTTCTCGTCAGGTTGAATATTCAGTTGTGAATCGCAACTAATTTCGTTGTTTTAATCACCATGGCTTTGCGGCTTGTCATTAAAGCTGGAAGAGGGAACGGGAACGAATTCGGCCATTGTGTTGTGAAGAAACTGTCCACACAGTCACCTTGAACAATTTCGGAAAGCCATGAGGATCGAAAATCTTGATGCTTGGACGAGGATTCGAAACCGCTTCCTGCCGAACCCCTGTCTCACTCGTATGCTCCGCGCAACATGTCGAATGTTTATGTTTCACTTAGCTCATGTCTCCTAATCACTACGATCACTTCTGGCTCGACGCATTTATAACAATTAGGACTGGACCAAAAACGTCATCAGACATTTTTAAAGTTCCCATGACAAATGAATATAGAAATAGCAGCGATCAATGATATTTTTCTTCAGCCGAAAAAAAAAAAAAAGAAATATGTACACAGATATTTATACATTTGGAAACCATTTTTAATGTCATCTTTAATAACTCTCATACAAGAGTCTGAGGTTCCAGCTTATGGTTTCATCCCGCGTTTCAAGTGTGATAAGGCAGTTGCTAGAAGTTTTTCTACCGGAAACACCCTTGTAGGACAGTGTTTTACGCAATGTACCAAGGTCGCAAAACTCTCTTCTCGGAGCTGAAGAACTCGCCGTCAGGAGGCGTAAAGACGTAAACAAACAATTCGACATCTACGAGAAATAACTTGACACCGGTTTTAAAGTCAGCTGTAGTAGCTTCTCTAATTCAAATGTCTTTCATTCCAGTCAAAGATATAATAACTGAGGTTATTTCAGTGGATGTTTTGTCTCCTACAATGGACAAGGTTCAATATGGCACACTAGCCATGCTGTTTAAGGTTTTTGTAATCATCATTACGTAATCATCAAGCGAACGCTTCGATAGCCACTTTGCGCCTGAAAAAATGTATAATTCACAAATAATAACTTATCACACATTAAGTAACCAACGATGTAATTCAGATAAAAGGTGACACTCCCTACAAGGAATATTGACAGATTCTCAAACCAATCGGGCTGTCGTAAACTAATAACTCCTCAAAAGCGAAACCGGAGTAAATAAAACTAAAGGCTTGTTGTAAGATTCTTAAGTATAGTAAAAATAATAATTCTGCAATTTTAAAAGAAATTTTCTAGAAATATTCTAACACTTGACTCCAATATATAGTCACCTTTATGACGTAAAGAAACAAATCTGGAAAGCCATCTTAGGCTGTTGTAACATCAGAAAATAATCCACAAAGTTGTTTTTTTTGTTTTGTTTTTCCTTGGCTTATGACTTTATGCCTCGTCGACCGCCAGAACGTTAGAGCTGGAAGAAGACTGGAGCCACTAACGGAAATGAACTCGTCCGTGGCCTTTCAAAGGAACCATCTGCGGAATCGTCTGGAGTAATTAAGGAAACCGAAATCTGGATGGCCTGATGCGGATTCGAACCTGGGTCCTAGGGAATGCGAAGTCATATAGTAATTTCTTTCATTGCTTATGGCTTTGCGCCTCGTCGACGTCGAGGTCACTGGGTGAAATTCGGTAATGGTCATTAGTAGTGGGGGGACACCGACTCTGGTGCAAAACATCTTAAGCCGGATCCCGAAGAGACTCCACTCCTCAGCGTGACGTCACAGTTTTAAGTTCTTTGCATGTCGGGCTTTTGAATCAGCCAATCAGCGTCCTGGCGCACCTGTGACGTCACACGATGGAGGATCGTTAGTTCATTTGATGACCGCTAGGGGACAGCACCTCCCTGGGACGCTGGACCGTTAGTTCCTTGACCGGCCGCCCAGATGGCAGCTGCTGTCAAGCTAACCTTATCTTCTGAACACATGGCCGGGGAAATTCCGTCCGGACTTGTCACAACTCGTAGGCCACGCAGACGTGCGGACCATTTGTGTCAACATGCCCTGGTATGCGATCTATGTTTGGTTTCTATTAGGCGTTGCGAAATGTGTGCCGTGCGGGGATATTCCTAGCGTTCCGTTAAGCAAGCACTTGTTTGCGTCTTCGAAACATCTTGGCTACTATCAACAGCAAGGTGCAAGTATTTCAGCACAGTAAAATATTTTCTTCGGTTCTGTATCATAATTTCGTGAAATATACTTGCATTCGACTAAGCGTAAACCATTGCGATTTTTTACTAAAAACAAGAAATTCCACATTAGCGGATATTAAACCGACCTCGATAGCGTTGAGGCTAGAGTGCTACCAAGTGCCACGTGCCGAAGGTCGCCAGTTCGAGTCCGGCCGCGTGCTTGGGTGTTTAAGTGTTTTGTGATATTATTGAAAAAGCTATTCCAACTCGTCAACTTTACGTAATTTCAAAACCAAAATCAAAATTTTAGTTTCCACACCCAGGGATTATGGAGACAGCTTGACTTATTGTAATTGAATAAAAAAAATTAGTTATAGACAATTGAAAGGAATAAATATTTCCTTTAAAATACGTCAATGGTCTAAATTGAAAAAAACGTAGTAAGCTCAGCAGTTTGAGAAGGTATGAAATAGAGGAAGATGTCAATGTGTACCTGTTTTGTGTTGATTTCATGAAATTATTGTGATTACTTGAGATAAAGTATAGCAATACCACACATACGTTATTCCTTTGAAAATTCAATCTCACGAACTTTCACTTTGCGGTCATCCATCATGGTTTTCAAAACTTGTTTCACATTTTCGGGGTGACTGATTCATTTGGCCTACCCGAGCGTTTCGCATCGTTTGTAGCTATACAACTGCGCTGAATATCAGCATATCACCGGTAAATGGTTGTTTTCGACGGAGCAGAGTCTGGATAACATTTTTTTCAATCCATTACTGAGCTTGCACGGTATTTTCCCCCATTAAACAGCAATCTTTGATCAACACACGAAATTCATGTTTGTCCATTTGTTCCACAAATGCACAAGTAGCGTCACTTTCACCCCAATAGCTTTGCTGTTTATGGTCCGATTGACGTCAAAATCAGACATGTGTCATTTGAAAGTTAGTTCTTTCGAAACAGGAAGTCAAGTTGATGTTAGTAACACCATATGTGTGTGAGTCCCGCGACTTATTAAAAGATGAGATATTAAATTACTTGCAATGAAACAGAGCGTGAACACAGCCACTTTTAAACTAAAGAGGCATTGAAGGCCTTATGTATGTAAGTATAACTTCGATGAATTAAGAGCTTCTAACCTAAAGTAAAGTTACACATTTTGAAGTGATTACATTTCAATATCTCCATTAATATTCCTTCCACTGATGTCAAACCAATCAGCCTGTAATTTTTTCAAGCCTATTTGTCAATACTCCAGACTCAGTCTTTGGACAAGAGCCCACTTGAAAATATCGCTCGTCAAGTGCAGTTCATTGTGGCTAGTGAGGTTCTCCTGTTTTCAACATGCTACAAGTTAAACAGCAGTGACACCAAGCGAATCACTGTTGGTTTTTCACCTAAATTGGAATTTAATCCAGTAGTTGTACTCGAAGTTGGGTAGAATAAAGTCACTCTCACACAAGAAGAGTGGGATGTACTGAGACAGCTGGTTTATACAATTGGAGGATGTTTCAACAACACGGAGCACCTGCAAACGAGTGTCTCACTCGGCAACCACACCATCTCGTCCCGAGCAGTGGCTGGAGCGAAAACTGTATGGTTTTACAAAAATGCTGTGCCTGCCTGTGGTGTGTTTCTTGGCGAATCAACATGGGGGCAACATGGTCGACGCCCTGCCAGCAGTGACCAGCGCTATCAACACCATGAAGCCCTAGAGTCATCAAGTTACCAAAAACTACAACCAGTTTTTGAATACGCTAGCAGTGAAAGTGAGTCGTGACTACCCCCGTTGTTCTGTAAATGGCCTGATAGATTTGCATTTTGATGTTGTACATGTCGATGAAGTATCATACAGTCCCTGTTCAACACTAGTCTATGAACGATTAAAGTTAGAAATTAAGGCATATAAAAACTGTCAGTGTATGATGATGTTAAGCGCAAAGTTGAGCAAGATTTAAAAGCATCAGATGTATTTAACAGAATTGTAAGCAGAGGTGGTAATGACGTATGCGGTATGAATTAGTGACGCCAGCCATCCCTCAGTCCGCTACAATGTGTCGTCCAGTAATGTTCTTCGCGTCTGTGTACGAGCTCAACGCCGGAGATTCCAAGAAGTTGACTTTGGGTTTGTCTCCACAACGCGATTTCGAGCCTGTTGTGGTACTTAAGAGTGTGGGCTACAACAAGATCACCCTCTCATTCGAAGAATGGGACGTCCTCATCAGGGAGTCGGACGTGATGTCCAGTATGTTCGCTGGCAGTGGCCAGACCAGCATCACACTCGACAAGCATACTGTTTCCTGCCGGACGGTGTCGAGAGTGAACAAAATATTATGTTATCACCACATTAGTCATCCTACCAGTGGCATTTTCCTCGCCGAGTCTACATGGCAGAACATCAGAGACGTGCAGCCGGCAGTGACCGCATCCTTATCCACCAGGAAAAAGTGGAGCTACAACGCATCAGTATACTACAAGGTATTTGTGAGTGAGTTGGCTGATAAAGTGCTGAGTTACTACTACCATATGGCATCGGTGCCAAAGTTAATCGATGTGCACATAGACAGCGTTCACCCTAGTCATGTGTAGCACAGTTCTACAATTGACTTTGTGCAACTGAAAAATGAAATCAAAGCATACAAAAATTATAAACGGCAGTTATATCCTATCACTTGTAAAGCCATCACTGTAATATAGTGCTGGGAGGTGAAGTCGATAGTGTAGGAAGCAAGCATTAAGTGGTGTCTGGGGTAGGTAGGGTAACAACCGACCTGGGAAACCCATGGCAAACAGATTTGATAAATGTAATTGTTACAGTACAGTTAAGAGTGTCACGATTTGTTGCTAGATTATGGAGATGGATAAATTGTGAAAGCAAAATTCGGAAGGAAATTGGTTAAAAAGGTTGGTAAAATGGAAGGGTTAGTTTAAAGTCAAGTTACTGCCAAAATTATTTCAAAAAATTGTCAAAACATTCATCTGGCAGGATTTCTTCAACCGTGAAATGAACTGTATCACTAAAAGCTGATGATTTTACTCCTTCGTTTGTTTAGTGTGCTACTATGTTTTCGTAGCCAGCGGTAAGTATGAAGCCCGCCCCATTGTCTCAGTCAGTTGTGGCACAGGTGGGACGTGGCGCTGTCTAGTGGGGGGCAGGTCACATGTCGCCCCCCACCAGACGGCACCCTGGCCCACCAGGCAAACGAAACACGTGACGTTTCAGACTTTCTGATTGGCGGAGGAAAACAGAGTTGGTTTGTTAGATAGAAGACGCAGTTCTTCCCTAGGAGAAGATCGCAGGAGGATGGTCGAAACGTCGTCTGCACACAGTTAACATAGAATATGGCAGCAGGAACCACAGAAAAATAGCAGTTGCCTCAATCTATAGATCCTCTCAAACTCCAGTCTCTAAAAGAGAAATTCGTCAGGTAATAGAGCAATTAACCCTCCCCCCCCCAATGCTAATCATGGTCGATCTTAACGCCCACCACCAACAGTGGGGAAGCGAAACCAACTGTGCGGTAGGCAAAATGTTAATAGATTTACTGGAAGAAATGAACTTGGTCCTAATGAACAACGGATCAGAAACGAGGTACCATAGACCCACAGAACGTAAATCGGCAGTGGATATATCACTCGTCTCCCCGGATCTGGCCTTCGATATAGAATGGAAAATCTTTGCCGACCCATCGGGATCGGACCATTTTCCCATCATAATGACACATTCTAATGAGATAGTCGAGGGAACACAAACAACAACGCCGATACGATCGCCATATCGCTGGAAGATAAGGAACGCGGATTGGTTGAAGTAAGATACAGAAGTAACAAGAAATCTCGAGGGCTTCGAATTCTCGGATGACGTAGTGGCCGACTACCAATCCCTTATGACAGCCATTGAAAAGGCGGCAATGAAAGCTATCCCCGAGATTAGACCGCGCACCTACCATAGGAAACCACCCCCTTGGTGGGATAAAGACTGTCACCTAGCGGTAAAAGAAAGACAGGATGGCCCTCAGGAGATACAAAGACTCGGCGACAGAAGAGAACTATATTTATCTCCGGAAGATAGAAGCAAGGACCAAAAGAGTACTAAAGGACAAAAAACGCCAAGGTTGGACCGACTTCTGCAACTCTTTGAACAGAACGTCTCCAGTAAAAGAGATTTGGAGGAAAGTAAAATGCTTTCAGAATGCGGCGGGAACTACACGTAATACTTCTCCATCTATACTGGTTGCGGAGGACATTCTACGCAACCTGACCCCAGCCACAGCTTCGGAGGAGGTGGTGAACACAGAAGATGGGAGGCAATATGACAGTCTGTTAGCACCCTTCACGGAAGAGGAATTTAATGCGGCACTTAAACACAACAACAACAGTGCCCCTGGCCCAGATAACATCCATTATAGCATGATTTCATTCCTCCCAAGCCAAGCGAAGAACATACTTTTAAGACTGATGAACGCCGTGTGGAGCAAACGCGTGAATGTACCAGAGATGAAGCGGGTAAGAGTAGTACCCATTCTGTAACATGGCAAAGACCCCACACTCGCCTCGTCGTACAGACCAATATCGCTGTTATCCTGTAGCCTCAAAACCCTTGAACGGATGGTTAAACACCGGCTGGAGTGGTATCTAGAAAACAACAACCTACTACCAGGTCAACAAATGGGTTTCAGGAAAGGCAAGGGTGCCATAGAGGTAGTTGCACACCTCATAACAGATATCTACGAAT
Source organism: Vandiemenella viatica (assembly GCA_031002005.1). Lineage (NCBI taxonomy): Eukaryota > Metazoa > Arthropoda > Insecta > Orthoptera > Morabidae > Vandiemenella > Vandiemenella viatica. The sequence continues at coordinate 152,291,061 of JARYHS010008075.1, forward strand.
GCTACCGCTCTAACGCGTATCTCATGGCCTTGTATGTGGATCTAACGAATGCTTATGACAATGTGGTGCCATCAGTTCTCTCTAGGAAGCTATTGGACATGGGACTACCCAGCGAATTTGTAAGCTAACCTCATCTCATTGCAAGCAGGGAAGATCGCTAGAAGATTCACATCAATGGTACAATAGTCGGCCCTCGAATAAGCAACCCGAGGTCTCCCTCAAGGCTCCACACTCTCCCCGTTGTTGTTCAACATCTATACGAGTGACCTCGGAAGACTGGTAATAGGAAAGGTGATGATACTCCAGTACGCAGACGACTTATGCTTCTATGTTATGATGAACGAGTTAGCTGATTGCAAGAACGCCCTAGAGGACTTGGTAGATCGTCTACGGCAGTGGCTCAGGAACAACGGCTTGGACATATCCCAAACCAAGTCAGTAGTGTCAATTTACAGCAGACGTAGAATCCCTGATATGGACGAGGTACAGCTCGGATCTTACCGATTCCCGTAGTAGACGAGTTGTAAAATACTTGGGCGTCACAATAGGTAACAAGCTTAACTGGAAACACCAAATCAAAGACATTTCAATCAAATGCGAGACGGCACTTAATGTCATGAAAGCAACCACAAAACCTTGGTGGGGTACAGACCCGAAAGTTGCCCTGACTTTATACCGAACACTTATCAGACCACATTTTGACTACGCCGGTATGTTCTACGGATCAGCAGCGGATACCACCCTTCAAAGCCTCGACAGATTGCAGTACAAAGCACTAAGTATATGCACAGGGGCTATGACGTCAACGCCAACTAATGCGCTACTGGTAGAGGCATTAGAGCCACCTCTTCATATACGACGTATGCAACTCTGCAAACAGTTCCTACTTAAACAAAAGAAGAATAATAACAACACCCTCATCCGGAAAATTGAGGCCCTTGGAAACCAACTGACTTGCGGAAGATACTGGTTCACGTAAAAAGACCCCAATACTAATAACCGCACTAAAAGAAATCAACAGATACAACAACAACATAATGTCGACATACCTCCTTCCAGAGTTTGCTATACCATATGAAGCATCTGTTACACCACTCAACGTGAGAACCTGACATCAATCTGGAAGACCTCAGACATGGCAGTACCACTAAGCTGGCAGAATTCCTCGCGCAATGGCCAAACGCATCCCACATCTACACCGACGGGTCGAAATCCAATTCATCAGTGGGCTGCGCATACTTGGATCTAAAGAGAAAGCGATATGGTAATGTTTAAACTACCTGGAGAAGCATCCATCTTCACAGCGGAAATTGTTGCAATTCAGGAGGCAATTGAGTATGCTGAGGCTTCGGTGGACACAACATCGGTCATAATATCAGACTCCCGCTCGTCGTTGGCCAGCCTGCAAGGACACATGCAAGTTGCCAACAAAGATAGTATTTTATGCAACATCTTGGAAGAAGCATACCGGGTGAAACAGAAAGGCAAAACGCTTGTGTTCGTGTGGGTGAAAGCCCACATTGGCCTAGAAGGAAACGAACAGGTGGACCTAGCTGGCGAAGAGAGCATGCGAAGGAAGGCAGTGCCTATCCGTTTGTAACTGTGAGGGACCTAATGACAGTCGCAAAAAAAGATGCAAGAGGAATCATGGAACAGAGAGTGGGAGGATTCACAACTGGTCAAAGGAAAACACTACGGACAGATCCACCCCGTCATCCCTAAACAGCATTGGCACCATCAACTCAAGATCACAAGAAAGGCTATCTGTAACCATCTCCAGACTAAAGTTCAACCATGGCTGCTTCCCCGCACACCTGAACAGAATAAACATAGCGCAAAGCCCCATATGCGGATGCGACGACACGAGCATAGGGGACATGGACCATATCCTGTTCGGCTGCAAGAACAGATATAACAACACCACAGACCTAATAGAACAACTTGCAAAACTAGGTCACGGCCAACCAACAAAAGTGTCACACCTCCTTGCGACCGACGACGCCAGGATCTACACACTGCTATGCAGATTTCTAAAAAACTGTGAGATGCACATTTGAACGTACAGATGCCTATCAACATTAGAGTTTCCAACTAGTTGAGAGTTGTCTTGTAACTGAAATTATATACTTAACCATGTTGTATGGCAATAGTGATCATGTACTATATGTGATAGATACTTAAGAATTGTGTTATGGACATATTTGTAAAACAATACTCATAAGTTGTATTATGGCTGTATGGCTGTATGGCCCATTGCCAATAACAAATTTAAAAAAAAAAAACACACACACTTAGCCCAATACTTCGCAACCTCAATTGCATTGTGTGTAGCTCAAAACAGGTCTTCCTTGTTGCAGGATGATGGGCATATAGAGCACTCGAGCATATGACATTAATACTGGTAGCATCCGTATAACCCCATCTGACTAGGTTTTCCTTGGACCTGCCCACTCCTGTTCGCAATCGATTAAGGACTGCGAGACTTTCCAGTCCTCTGTATGACCAGGTGGCAAGCGCTCTGCAACTGTCAGTGCTCCCGAGATGTTAGGAACCTTCATTTTCCACAACTGTACTCTTGCCTTTACAGGTGACCCAATTAGTTCTTGTGATGTTCTCAGGAAGCTTTTCCCGGATTTGAGTCTCTGGGCTGGTGGTGTATGACCATGCAGTGGACGAGAGCATTATGGCACAATAGTAAATCATTTTAATGGAATTTATAATCACGTAAGGGATTTTCCAAAGGTCACTGTCATGTTATAAGCTAAATAAAACATCTAACAAAAAAAAACAACAACAAAAAAACACAAAAAAAATTCTTGAGTTTACTAGCAGAGCTTAGCATTATCAAATAGAAAACAACATCGCTTACATAACATACAAACTACTAATTCACTGCAAAGTTTACGGAAAGAACTCCATCCACATCAAAAATTCTGAGTACTAGATTAGTTTCCAACAGAAACTACTTGGAAGCTACATTTCTTCGGCTCATTTTTTCCCATAAGTCTTAAAATTGATTTCTGACACAAGTTTCTTAAGTCTGAAAGCCGTTACGACAGTAACATTAAAACAACACTCCCTTAAAATTTGAGCCTGTGACAGTTGATTTGTTTTTCATGATGTACTGCACCGTTTTTGTCAACCAGTCTGTTTTTAATTCACTTGGAATTAAAATGATTTTGCATCAAATTTGCTCTATATTTTTGCAGCATTCAGTTCTATGTTTGATGGTGGTTGTTTCTTAATCTATTACGTGCACTTGATAGGTGTGTATATGTCTTTCCAACGTGGATGAGTAGTTAATACATTCTGGAGGACGCTGGTTCGAATCCTCGTCCGCGCATCCAGATTTGGATTTTCCATGGTTTACCCAAATCACCTCAGGCCAATGCCAGTTGCTTCCTTCAAAAGGTCATCTCCGTATTCCTTACGTTCCTTGTCCCCAGTCCTTTCCCACCTCTAATGACCTCGACGTCGACGGGGTGTAAAGCCATAGGCAACAAAAGTATTCATAAGGCAAGAATACTAGCAGTAGTCTCCCAAAATAGATGCCATAATAGTTATAATTCCGTGTGGTCATTATGACTTGGTGACACGGTTTCTATTGGTTGCGCATTCCACCCTTTCTTATCCGCCTAGACTTATCGGATACCGGGGACTTATAGTTTAACGTGGAATCCGAACCACGGAAGCGTTTTGGCGTACTTAATATTACACAGCAAGCTGTGTCAGAGGTGAAGGCCGGGTTAAGGGCCTATGAAAATCCACTTCGAGACAGAGATTCGAACCGGGGATTTTTCGATCCTGAGTCAGACGCCTTAACCAATGAGCCAGCAGACCGCTCAATAGAAGCCATAAACTTAGTAACATACAGGTTTACTGTCCCCAGCTGCCTGATGAGTTGGGTCGCTACCTGCTCGCAGCCTCCCTCTGGTGAGGGCGCCGTGACCACTGCGGCCTCCGCGAGATGCTAATTCCGCCCCCGGTGGCTGCGCTGCATTAATGCCCGGCGACATGTGGCCGCACAGTGGTACGTAGTGCCGTCCATACACGCAGTCCCTACACCAGGCAGACTTCTCAACTAGCGGGCGTTGTGACGCTCAAACTATGGGCCTTCCTCACTAGATTGTTGTATGGGGTGGTAGTGGTTACACCTTCGCGAGAGACCTAAAAATTCTCAGCGTAATGTTAACGCCATTAACAACAGTACATATGTGTTGCAAATTGAATGAAGTTTCCTCACAGAAATCTGTATTTATAAATTCAATCTCATTGTGGTTTCATTATAGTTACTGGTTCAAGTCTAATAAATTTTCATTATATCCACATCAAGATATTTATAATACCAGTATCTACAGTTTCAGCTCACGGAGGTTGAGTTGGAGTCATCTATTTGTCTCTCTGCGATGGAAATTAAAGTTCATTTTCAACACCGACACGCAGCATTACTCTAATCTGTATTCCTAACTTCAGTAACTAAAGCTTCAGGTTGCGGGGGTTGCCGGATATCACCGGTTCGAGTCTTTACGACAAAACTTAAAATTTTGACATCCACAAGCCAAAACATACGTAGTTTCTTTCACAACAACAGTAACTACGGTATCATTGCGTACGACTGTGCTGGAGTCAGCTCTTTGGATTCCAATAATAAAAATTTAACGAAGTTTAGACGGACTTCCACACCCTCACAATACCGGAATTTCTGTTGGTAACATCAGTAGCGACAGTTTCAGCTTGCAGGGATACGTTGGAGTTAGGGAGTCTTGGTGACAGAAATTAATTGAATGTTCGTCATTGGCACCCTACAAACTCCAGGTGTCAGCTAAGACAAATGAACCCCTGCATGTCTTGGTAGTCCAACTATATGCCCATTTCCACGTTATAAGAATTAATACTCACTTCTGTTCAGAATGGAGTTCGATTGACAATTTCAAGCAACTAGAAAATCTTCCCAGGTGTGTTTTGTACGTAAAAGGTCCAGATCGGATGAGGAATGACTGTTCAGTTTTATAATTCAGGGAGCTTTCAATTGACAGTGTAGAGTGCCTTTTTTAATGATCTTTGGCTAATTTAGCAGGGTAATCCTGCCAAAAAAAAAAAGTGAACTTAATGTGTAATGTGAAGCATGAAGCTGAATGCTTAAGTGCCTCTTATTATTTATTACTACAAACGTTGCAAGCTTATTAAAATAAAGATGTTGTTACAACATCGCATACTACCTATCATTATTTTGCGCTGGCTATGTGTATATATGTGGTACTGTAGTCATATATGTTTTCAAAATTGCATCATTAGGTTCCACTCTTCAGTAGAATGTATAATCTTTGGGGTAGTATAGACTGTTAAGGTAAGAGTGTCTTGACGAGCGTTCTCACGAGTTAAGTTTACTGGACTAATTATTGTTGATCAACAGAAATTAAATGAAAAACCTTGTGACAACCTTTTGTTTGAATAAAGATGATCAGCTTTTTAGTGGATCAAGAAAAGTTCGTTCAAGTGCTGAGTCATCTTCTAGTTGAACCGCGTATTGACACGGGTGAACCCTCCGGATCGGCCAAGGCCTGTCACTTTGCTTTCAACTCGTATGGATGCCGACACCGGCAGCGTAGGTGTAGTGTGTTTGACTCGCGTTGCAGGCGTCGCCGGTTCAAGTCTGGCCTAGGGCATGGGTGGTTTTAATTAAATGTTGTGTTCGTCTTGTGTCGTCCTTACAAAAGAGGGAAAATATTCACAGTGTGTTGAAATCTGTATATTGTAAAAGAGACAAACAAATTGAGCTGGCTGTATGGCTAACATGGCCAAATGCCAATTTGTTTTTATTGTTATTATTATTTTTAAAGAAAAAACAACTCGTATCGAGTGTCGGTGTTTTTCCGTGTCGTGTTTTTCGTGCCGTTTTTTTCTAATATCTCACATAATGAGTGTCAAGTGGTCCGAAAGCGTGATGTTCAAATTTTAGAACTATACAATAAGCACTATTGTCCTTGGAACCATCATTCTGATAATTATAAAAATAAAGATACGCGGGAAAATGCTTTGAGATGTACATAAAAAGAAAATAACATTTCTAGTTTAACCATGTGACGCAAAAACCAAATTAAGACAATCAGTACTATGTAAAAAAAAATCATTGTTAGCACCACTTCGCGCGCACCTACCTTCAAAGCCATTCTGAAAACACTGACACGATTTGGTCGATTTCAGTTGAAACTTGAGAACCAAAACTGACTCAAGCCGGATTCAAGTTCTGCTGACCAACTAAAATTGCTCAACTAATCTTGACCCGTGAAAGCGCGCCCTGACGAGTGTAGCGGAGAGACTTGCGCACAAGTCGCGTGAGTGGAGTGGAAGACTTTATGTTATGGCGGCAGCCTTAGAGCCGTGTGCGGTTACTGGTAAGGCCGTGGGCAAACCGGAATTAGTATACATTAATCAGTATCCGTCAGAAGTTACATTTAATTAATTAATTCATTAATTTTATTTGGTCCTATACATCATTTACATACAATTTGTACAGTGAATTAGGACAAGTCAAGGTATATTAGAGTCTATATTATTTCTATCTTTCTTAACAATTTAATTCCTTAAGTAACTATAAAACTATTCGGTTTCTACTCATACATTTTTATGTCAATCACTTACTTTTGATACATTTGTTACATGTCATTGACAAATATGTGTTACCATATCCTGTATAATTACAAACTATTAATACAAACAATTTTTTACACTGTCATTATTTCCTTTGTTTCATCAGTTAAATTTTCTTTGATTGAGTAGAAGGCTTTATCGCATAGATATTCTTTATGTTTATGCTTGAACTATACTCTCTTGTTATTATTTACTCTTAAATCTGTGGGAAGCTTATTGAACAATTGGGTTCCAGAATAGGAAGGACATTTTTTTTAAAAAAAATTTGGGTTGTGTACATTTAAATTGAAATTAGTGTTATCTCGTGTTTCATATTTGTGTACTTGTTCATTCTTTTTTCCACCTTCTTTGCGAGTCGAAGCAGTATAGTCATATATGTATAGACAAGGGAATGTTAGAATCTTAAAATCTACAAAATATTTTTTTACATGAAACCATTCTTTTTTCTTTTAGCATTGTTCTACTTATATGTTTTATTTTTGATACTCTCATCATACTATTTTCTGTGGGCATTCTCCACACTGATATACCATATCTCAGTTGGCTTTCAAAAAAGGAGAAATAAATAGTCATCAGAATGTCCCTAGTGCAGAATTCTCTGAGGTAGCTGACCGTAAATACTATAGGGCTTAGTTTCTTACAGCATTGATCCACCTGATTTCCCCACTTCATGAAGTTGTCAATTTGAATCCCTAGCAAGTTAGCTGTTATTGTCTCCTTTATTTGCTCACTGCTTGTGTTTAAATTGACTGAGTCTTGTTTCAACGTGTTGTGAATTTTAAGAATAACTAAAAAACAAAACAGTTTTGTGATAATTGGCAATTATGTTTCCATCCTTTGATATTACATCATAATGAACCATATTTATTTAAAGAAATGAGCCACAGCTTAGATGTGTCCGTGACGGGTTGAGCCATTATTTACTCGTCATGACACGCGGTTATGTCTTGGGGGTGTAAATGGTAAAATGCCTTGCTTCTTGATGGTTCTTCGTGAGTCAGTATATTGATCCACTACCTCGTCTAATTAACCATTCCAAAGGTTGAAATTAGGAGTGACCTGAAATCTGACATTTTCTGATTTGATTACTAATCACACTAAGAACTGTGACCTACTAATCTATGTACGATCTATACATAAATGCCGTCTCAGTCAGCGAAAATAAAGACCAATTGTTTATTCGTGGTTGTATGATTTCTTAGAAGTTGTACCACTCAGCTCCTGTGCCATATAGACCGCACCGGGTATCCTATCGTTTAGGGCAGGGGTGACCAAGCCGCCTTGCACATTTTTCAGACCCTCCAGTTTCATCACACTTTTACAAAATATATTTATTTTATAATAGCGAATGTAGTCAAAACAAATGTATTGAAAAAATACATTATTTGTTCATCCATATATTAAAAAATTAACTGTCGAAATTATGAGAAAAATTTAACTTTAATTTTAAAATAATATTCTTGGGAATATGTGACAGATATTGGCTGTTTTATTTATGAGTTTACAGTTATGAGTACGCAGAATAACTAAATTACGTATATTCACGTGCATCTTGGAATATGCAAATTAACAGATTCTATGTTTCACTCTTCAGTGACTTAATCTAAATCTAATATGGGGTTATATAATTTGTACGCGACCCGCGGAGTTATGATGCATTCCCAAAGTGGCCACCCCTGGTTTTAGAGGTTTGCAGCTGTGGAGTATGAAACATAAGGAAGACAGCCGCTACGCCAAGTATTCAGGACTCGGAGGCGCCAAGAAAATTCTGCTTCCCATCTTGACTACAGTACTAAAAGGTTTAGAGACCATTCACATTTCCAGACAGTTTAACGCGAGGAAAGAAGGTCACAGCCCATAAACTGTCCTTGCGGCCACTATGGACCACACGTGCGAAGAAAACTTCCTGAAATTGGTAGAGATCTTTCTTCACGTAATGTTCACAACCACAGCTTACTAGCTTGGTTTTATGTTTGCCGAGGCAAAGGGCAAGTCTTTGCTTGTTTAATCTGTATGTTTGACAGAACAGAGGCTTTCTTTCATATAAATTCATTAACAAACGAATTAATTTTGATCTAAGACCATCAAACAAGCATCCATCTTTACTATTGAAGAAAGGGTAAGTTTATGAAACAGTGATGACAGGAAATCTAAACTGTACCTGACTTTACGAACTAAAAATGTATCCAATCCGCAGTGCAGAAAGTCAATATCGAGTTTGCTAATTTTGATAAAAACTGCACAGTAAATTTTTATTTTATTGTATTTCAATTACGTTCCAAGGTCTGTACGGTGTTATTAAATGTCTATAATGTAGTGTGCTTTTAGTGAAATTAGCTGTCCGTATTTAGTATAGTAGATGAAACTTGGTTTCGACCCAATCACTGCTAATCTCCCAAAAGCAAACAAGAGGGCAGCCAGGATTAACATCCTCATCCGACGAATGAATTACAATCCGTGGTGTCGAATAGCTCGATTGCACAAGCACTGTGCATTCGGGAGGTCGTGCGATCGATTTTAGGTCCGGACATCCAGATTTCGGTTTTCCATGAGTTTCCTAAATAATTTCAGGCGAATACCGACACGGTTTCTTTAAAATGGCCTTATCCGAATTTCTTCCTGTTGCATACCACCAGACCTTTCCTGCCCCAAATCACTAGTAAAAATATAAAAAGTAAAATAAAAAAAGGTGATTTAGGAATTTCACAACACCGCCCCTGGTGGTGATGAAGTCCTCAATTTTGGAGATTTCTTCAATCGCCAACCATGAAACCAGCTAATCCTGTAACAAGGATTATTAGGCATATTAACTTTACATAGATCTTCTCGGCCGTAGTTGACGAAATCTGATTTTTTTTAAAAATAGGACATCTAATGAAACATGGAACTTACAACCGATGCGTATACTACATATAAACATGTGTGAATTATTCTGTCGAAGCATTATATTCTGATAATACAGGCGTTAAAAATTAGTAAAAATGCGAATTAATACATCAAATTTTTCTTGCAATACTGGTATGTTTCTGATACACTTTTGTCACTATTTCATATGCCGACCCTACAATGAACTCATCCGACTGAAAGACTTAAGAGATTTTATTGATCACGTGTAAATCGGATGTACGAAATATTAATTCTGCTTTTTCGTCACACATTACTGATTCTTGCTGTACTCATCAGAAAACCAGCTTCGTCACAGCTTGCAAACACATATCGGGACGACATCAGGCGTAGCGTCCTAATACCGCGTTAATGCAGCCCGATGACACGATCACGTGTCGGGAGACAGCCGTGAGTAATGATCAGAGGGATCTGTGGACTGACAGGCGTGATTACAAGCAGTTGTCGGACGGCAGAAACCGTCTGTCTCCTCCTCCAAAGGGATAAACCTAGCTGCAGCCATGTGCTGGCTATTGTACACAAGGTCCAATACAATGAAGTGAACAACATTAGAGATGAAATCCACGCAGATAGATAAGTGATCTGAACGTTACTTAACGCCATCGCAGAATATTATGATGTAACTGCTAATATGGGAGGCTAAATCAAATTTTACAGCTATATCGTATCTAGCGTTGACAACCATAATTTATAATGAAGTATCATACTTGTTTTTGGTTTGTATACTTTATCCTAACCGTAAGTTACGCTCATGGAACAAGATTATCTTATACGAGATTAATTTATTTTTAAAAAATCTCACTATTTTGAATCCATTTTTTCTGAGGGACATGGAAGAGATCACCGATCGACAACACAAATACTTATACGTAGATGTACGTGAAAAGCCACTACGTGATATTTTATTAAACACAAAATAGTTGTTCCTATTTAGTTCTGTTCCAACAATTTAATATTTCACCGAAAGAGTAATTGAAGCAAAATTTCGGGAAGAGAGAAATAGAGTGTGTTTAAATTTAATTAAAATGAGTTGTTTATTTATCTATTAGCTGCGTTTAATATGTGGTTCCAATTATAACACTTCGAGAAGAAACCAAAAATTAGTAGCTATTTCTATAAACACGATATAAGATGTATTTAACACAATTATCATCAAAATTTAAAAATATAATTTTTATTTTCCTCTTCTACATATAAATATAGTAATGAGAAAAATTATCGACTAATACATTTATAAAAAAAGTAAGTGCGACGTAAAAACAAAATCGTGGGCCCCTGGACTGGCAGATTCTAGCTCGCTCCGCTTATTCAAGTGAAGCCTCCCGTAAATAATTTCGACTGTGGTCAAGAGGAGCTTCACACAGTAGACATGACGTTCCCATTAATTTGGATCGCGTGTGCCTAGAAGTTCAGAGGGAGGTAGGACGTTGTTCTGGATAGGGTCAGTGACTTTAGAAAGTGCGGAGGGAGAGACAGACGACAAGTTTTGGCGCGTATAAGAAACGATTGGAGAGCGGGAGTTTAAAACGTACAAATAAGGAAAACGTATGAAATAACTGCAGCCAATGTGATTGTTTACTCGTCCAATGCGTTGCTGACTTGAAGTGTTTTGTTTGTGTTTATATTTATACATAGCGCATTAATAGTGCAGCGACCTGATGGTTGTACAGTGTGAGGTGCGCTTGTGGACCATTGGTGACGTTGATCGCCACGCCAGCAGTAGTGAAGTGACCGTCGCATCAAACGGGAATACACGTCGTGTAATATTCCCCCTGCATTGCTTCATTTCGATCGAACTGAACACGCTCTGGTAGGTCACTCTGCGCAGATAAGAACTATTTCTCAGTGGCTCTACCCATTGCTTTTACCATAGTAATTCTGAGCATTGGATGAGTAGCGCCCGACTTTTGTTTATTTGCAAGTTTATGTATTTTATAGATTGGAAGACTTCAAGTTTTTATTTTGATTCTTAATTGTTCATATGACAAGGTTAAATAAATGTTAAATTGTGAAATATGAAAATTATATTTCATCATGTAAAAACTAAAGCTATCCCATTCCAGAAAAATTAATAATTAATAGTCCATAGTTAATCCCCAGTAGTAAACATTTTTATCGTTTTTTTTTTACTGACAATTTCAATATACTTCATTTTTTCCCAAGAAAGTTGGAAAACCTACTTATATCTTCCACGGAAAATCGCAAGACGTTGAGTGTTTTTTTTTTTAAAAAAAAAGGTTATTAACGCAAATAAATTGTTTCAAAATATGTTGAAATGATGGTGTACACTTCAAAATTTACAAATGATATGTAAATTTAATCATTTCATGATTTTATTATAAAATTCTATAATAATAATTTTTCTGTTTTTGCAGCCATTATACTGTTATAAATATCTTCACGAGATTAACACTGCTTCGCGCACAAATACTCCTCCTTCTTCCCGACGTTTCGAACAAGCCTAATTTCATTCTCAGGGGACTTATTCTCCTGCGAGTCTTCTAAAGACTGTGACAGTCTGGCGTTCTGTTATAGACTCCAGCAGACTCAGCAGGACGCTAAGTCCCCTGAAGACGACCTTAGGCTTGGTCGAAACGTCGGGGAGAAGGAAGAGTATTTGTGCGCGACGCAGCGTTAATCCCGTGAAGATATTTATAACAGGGTAACTATTATTATTACTATTACTAATCATGATGAAACATTAAATCTTGCTATGAAATTTTTTACTGATTATTCATACTGTAAATCACGTTTTTCAATATATTTTTAATTGAATGATTAATTGCTGTGGAGCAGTTTCTAACTTCTTTACCTCCCATGAAACCTTTTCCTCTCCTGTACTCCTGGAATCGAGAGGTAGTTTATTGTTATGGCTACATTTCATCATACATAACACTCCTATTCCATCCACGCCACATCGAACATGTTTTTCTCATTTACCAAACAGCATTCTCTTCACTTGTATCCCGTCTTTGACTAACTCCCAGCCCATTTCCTTTAATCATATAAGTTACCAACTGCATTCAAGTCGATCCTGGCAGCGCAGAGAATATACTGCTAGCCTCGCATTGTAGGGGTCGCCGGTTTGAGTCCAGCCTCGGGTATATGTAGTTTTAATTAAATGTTGTGTTTGCCTTGTATCGTGTATACCACGCTGAGTCTAGTATACAGTAGTATCTAGTGAGAGCACCGATAAATAGTTACGAATTACATGGTTACGTAGTGCTGGCTGTGTGGTCTCGTAGCCAAATGCCATAAAAAAAAAGGCTGCGTTATTCTGCCATTTCTATAAACCATTTTAGCTAAACAACATTTTATCCACACTAACGCCTTTATTTCACTCCATAACGTGGGCCCCATACATTATCATCATTTACTAAAGGTAATGTGATCGATTTTTTATGTACTTCATTTCCCCTATTTTCCTAGCACGTAGCGTCACCACTTTCTAGAATAGACGCTGCACAACTGAATTTCCTATCAAAACATATTCCCGAGTGCTACCATTTTATACATTCAGCAAGCAATTTACGTTCCAACTGATGGTTATACAAACGCTCCCCTTTTTCTATCTGTGTACCAGCTTTACTCTTTGTTAAGTGGTCTGGTGGTTCAGGGTTTAAGGTGTTCGAATGGATATTGAAAGATCCCCGATTGTAATCCCGGTCTCGACTGGAATTTTGAAAGTCCTTAACCAGACCCTCACCACTTTCCGCTTGTTGTGCAATGTCAAGTACGTCACTATACTTACATGGTTCTGATTTCACGATAAACTGCAGGTCCCCTATACCAGGTAGGATTACAGGGCTAAGTTAGTGAGCCACGACAAGGGATGCATTGAGTGGAGAACCGAAAACTCCATCAGTCTGTGGCGGAATACTCCTTCGGAATCTCCCAGTCAGCATGTCATACAATAATATATACATATATATTTTTTCTAAAGTACTTGTTACTATTCTTCCAGCATGGAATCACGACTTTAGAGAGCAGCATTCCAAACGTGTAAGCAAAATGCTGAAACCGAACTAGTAAAGTTTCTAGCTTGTCTGTCACACACAAAGGTAGCATTTACTGATGTAAAATACGGATAAAGAGCCTTCAAAAATCATGATATCTCCAAAAATACCGCAGTTCAAAGCACTTTTTCACGCAGCCACCATATCCGCCGTTTACCCTTGTGTAAGAAACGTTCTCACTAAACGGTTCTTTCCTACTTGAGTTTAGTTAGGCCGGACTGCCATTAGGATGCGCTGCGCACCCGGCTCGCTACTTGTGACGTATGCGCTCCATTACTAGGGAGCTGCCTGCTCAGCGCACCACTAATTAATATAATTAATACGAGGCCGTCGGCTCACCTTCCACAGCTGCATACCACTCCTCCCGCACTGCAGCAAGACTCTCAGCAGGACGGAATTCTGCTACAAGGAAGAGAGGTGGAGAGGAATAACTTCCAAGAATTTGTATTACTATTTTTTTTGTATCGATATACAGCAGTTATTTATTTATCACATGGTATTTAACAAGATACAAAAAAGGTGAGGATTAATGTACATAAATCAAACGTGTAAAATTTTAAATCTCTAGATCTAATGTTTATATCCAGTCAACTGTACTGATCGACGCATCGTGTACTTCCGCTATTGCTCCCTTGTAGGCCCGAAGAGGACAATTAAAATAAATTGATGTGGTGGAATGTCTGTATCATGGTTTGCTCTCCACGGTCACAATTTGAAGAACTGACCCGACCCCCATTTGTATAGTAACTTGATACACGTCAGTAGGTATAACGTCAATTGCCCAACACGTGACCCCTGGCTGGTGCTAAGAAAGCAATAGTGACAAGATGAAACCTAATTGTCTGAATAGACCTCTCGGTTCTTTTCAGGACCAACAAGCTCGTAGAATTGGACCATCTCTACGCATCTGTCAACTTAATATCGAGCAAAATGTGAATATTTTTTCCAGAGTTGTACAGAAATATGCAGTTAATATCATCGTGTTCCACGAAACTCACACTGCAGACGAACAATAGTTACAATGCAAAGGGAGAATATCGGGTTTTTCCTTGCTGGTCGAGCCTGCTTGGAAGATAAGCCTCCCAATCGTTCCCTATCTGTCCATTAACTCACTTCTTCCACTGTGTTTAGATCATTTCTTTTTCCTGAAGAGATTTTTTTTTTTTTTTAATGGTACTTGGCCTTATGACCATTCCATCAGCACTCCTCAAGTATTAACATGATCAGCATGTATGTATTATAGTGTCTATCAGTATATATCTGATCATTCAAGTGGAGGCCAACATAGGCCTACACTAAACATCCGTGCCGTTGGTCGGACTCGAATGGACAACCTTCGGCTCGTGGAGCTACTACTGTAGCCTCTACTCTACCTAGACCTCCTGAACAATCTTCTTGATGAGAGTGGGTCCGTTGGTTAAGGTGTCTAAGTGGGGATCGAAAGGTCCCCGGTTCGAATCC